>CM037854.1:86458788-86538147 GCA_021234595.1 Delia radicum
CAGGAATCAAATATGACCAACGAATTTGATAAAAACAACGTTTTTTTAATTAATTTTAAAGATTTTTTTAAAGTGCCTAATTTTAAGATATTGATTGCTATATTTATAATATAATGGTTTTTTTTAAGAAAAAAAAAAATTAATTGAAAAATTATATTTCATGTTTCTGTGTAGAGCGAAAATGAAAACATTAGCCCTATATGTATAAAATTACATAAAATTATAGTTTTTATCTAGTGGACAATTTTTTATTATCAATGTTCAATTGAATCACTAATGTTCGCTGAAACACTAATCGAGTACGCGCGAGACAAAATACACAAAGATCCGTTTGATGGTTATATTAGAAAGATAATTACAGTCTAGTCAAATGAAGGTACGGTTTTCATAAACATTATGCAAACTTGATGGAAAACATTCAAATTTTATTAAACTTTTGACAAAAATAATCAATTTCCATAAAATGTCATGGAAAGGAGGCGCGAATTATCATTTTTTTACTTTATTTATCTTTTTGTTTTAATTAAATTATTATGTTATTAAAGTAGTAATCGCCATCACATTTTAAAAAATCCATAAATGTAATTTAAAAAGAAAACCTTTTGCATTAAATTTGTGGGAAGTTTTTGGATTATATGATAAAGTGCGTAATGATATTGATGAAGTTGGAATTACATATATAAATAACTTTGAGTATAAAAAGATACATGAAATATAAAATTAAATGCTTCAAAGTTTAAAATTTTAGGAATATTTAATACAAATACACTTTTTAAACAGGGCCACTGACGACGGTTCAATACCAGAAACTGCGCAGTCTGATTGAGAAAATTGAAAATTTGCAATGTAGTTATGATTTTTAGAAAATACACTCACTCTCTTCTCTACGCACACGCCTTTCACATTAAATTAAATAAAAATTGCATATTAATTAAAATATTAATTACAATTGTCTGAAAAAGAGGTTAAAATTCATACTCAAACAAAAATCAAACTTTGCTCTCTGGCAATTCTTCCCTAACTTCGTAAGCGCCATCTATCGAATATACAAAGAATATATCATAGATGGCATCAATTACAAACATATGGGAAACAGTGGACATTAGAGTGAGGTAAGTTTCTAAAAATAAACTGTTGTGTTGTGGAGTGTACTTGTAAAATTATGTATGCAAGAAAAAAAACCCGTGTATTGAATAAAACTAGTTTTAATCACAACAAAACTCGACCTGACGATAGATCAGTGAGCTAAAGCGCTCTGTCTAACGTGTAGTGCGAGTGCATGTGTCAGTAGAAATCAGTTTATCTATACCACGGTCAGTGATTGCACAGAAAATTTCATATAGACGCAATCGAACAAATAAAAAAAACAGCAAATATTACATTATTCAAACAAAACGGGGTCACTGACGAAGGTTCAATACCAGAAACTGCGCAGTAATGATTCAGAAAAATTGAAAATTTGCAATTTAGTTATGATTTTTAGAAAATACACTCATTCTTCTCTACCACGCCTTTCACAATTAAAAATCAATTTCTTCCATGGGGAATCATTTGCAAACAAAAAAAAAAACTGTAATGAACGAAAATCGGACAAATCGTTTTTTAAAGGACATCATAATAAATACATTTCATATAAAATCCCAAAACAATAGACCAACATATTATCATTTGTAGCAAGAAAATGAAATAATAAAATCATAGAAATTAAATAAAAGAAGAGGAGGAGAGTATACTTATCGAAATAGTCTGTCTGACAATGACTTTAAATGACATCACAGAATTTAGATTGTTAAAGAAAAACAATATTTTTTTTTTTTTACTATTGTAATAACAAAAAATGATGTGTATGCAATAATGTATGGTGTATTTTTATGACCACCCACAGTTTTATAAAGTTTTTTTACATGAATGTTAGTTGTATGTTATGTTTGTAATCAATATAAAACTTAAATTGCAATTACAAACACACATTCATTTAAATGGTTTCCATATAAAGTCTGCTAATGACCACTATCACAGTTTTTGGAATACAAAGTAAAGAATACTTTTTTAACTAAAATTTATCCTAGATTTAAATGTCTTCATCTAAAGAATTGATGGACATTAAATGTCGGCGAATGAAAAAATACTTGAAAGTTATTGTGGTTTAAAAGTGAAAACAAAATTTTCCAATTTTTAACTTTTTAAATTTTTTCCCACAAGGGTTTTGCTCTATTATGGCCGTAATTTCAAGCAATATATACCTACTGTGCTTAGATACCTACCGTGTACACGAACAAAATCGGGTAGGTATCTAAGCACCGGTAGGTATCTATGGCTTGAAATTACGGGCATTAATGAAATTGAGTTTTGAGAAAAGTATTTATAAACGGTGTAATTTTAAAACAGTTTATGGTATACCAAGTTCATGTCAGCGCACCAATACATATTTGAAAAATAATGGTAACAAATATAGAACTTCTTCACTACTGATCCGATCGGTACTAATCAAATTGGAAATTGTAAAAGAGCTGCTAATCTTTTATAATATTCTGATTAGGTCAGCCTATTTTGGGTTACGGTGTACATACAGGATGTAAAAGTTGACTACCTGGTGCATAAAAAAATTTTTTGGAGGGTGTAAATTTTGTAAATGTGGGACCGATTTCTAAATTTTAGCCTGGAGTAACGTATGTTTCCGAAAAAAAACTTTACTATTCAATCGATTTAAAAAAAATTAATTTTTTAAAATTTTTGGCCAAATATTTTTTTAAATATATTCTAATACATTGTTTTTATAGTATAATCGAAAGTATATTAACTTACTTTTAATTTGTTATCCAACACACCTGCACTTATTTCATTTCATTATTAACCTCTTGCAAAAATCTATAAGTATAAAAAAATTGATTTTTTTTTCTCTTGCTATGCAAAAAAATGTTTATTAACAATACAAATTTACAAAACCAGCCTTTGGATCAACCCTATGGGGAGTGATGAGTCAATTGACCTAAAAGTGACTGGTTAAAGAAGGACATATCACAGGACTGGTATAATTTAATATTGAAGTGGGTTAAGTAGTGTCAATTGACCTTAAATTACCAATCCTGTGACTGGTAAAGGGAGGACATACCACTTAACCAGAATGCTTATTTACAAGAAAAAGCCAGTTGGCCAGAATTTTAACCCCATCGGAAGCTGTTTAGCTTTCGTTAATTTACACGACATGACCGTTTTGCGACAGTCTTGTGGTATGCCAATCTTCGGTTAGTCCAGTGGCATGTCACTATGTGGTTTAAAGCAGGACAAATGACCCCCTCCTATGACAAGCCAATGTTAAAGTTGCTAGTTGTTTACATAGGGTAGGGTTTAGCAGAGGACCGGTCTCTGGAACGAAGGGACCGAACCTGTGGCACACGCAGAACCGGTCCCATTCCCCATAGGGAATTGACACCTTCCTGCAATGGCGGCATGTGAAAGTGGTGTGTCTCATGACTTTGTCTGATACCAGTTCTTAAGAAAGTTGTTTTCACATGGCATTATAAAATTGAACTAAACAATTAGGGAAGCCTATATTTAAAATTAATTAAATAGAATAGGGCTTAAGAGAACTAGTTCTAGAAAAGATGTTAGCGAAGCAATTCAAAATCAGCGTTTCCATGATGTTGTAAAGTTTTATAGTAAACTATGAGAAAAAAAGTCGAGGTTGTACTATGAAGTTGTTAATTGATCCAAATTGTGATTATTTTAACTTTAGTTGTCAGCTAATATGTTTATATTGCATTGCAAAAGAAAAAAAAATATTTAATAATATTATCCCCGATGAAGCTGGAAAAATCTAAGAGAAACGTTGGATGAAAAAATGAACTAAATTAATCTTTTATTTACATTTATGCTATAAACACATAGACCACAGCAGGCTACAGAGCTATACGACTACAAATGCCGTTCACTGCAATCGTCACCCGTTTGGTCAGCTACTTATTATTTTGGAAACGACAGCAACATAGTAAACAGCTGTTTTTTTATACAAATGAATTTTTATTTCAGTAGTGCCAATTACAATTAAAATAGAACAACATGCATGGTTGTAGACACGTATATAAAGTTGACCTTAAAATACAATTACTTATTTATAATACATTATTATAACGCAAAAATAAATTTATCTAACCCCTCTTGAATATTAATGCAATTATAGCATTTAATGCTGCGAACGTTTTTGTGTTTAACAATATAAAATATTTTTAAGCACTAATTTGTTACATATTTTGTTTATTGTCAACACTATTTTTGTTTTGCAGCCAACAAAAATAGAATTCATCCTAAGTTAACTAGAGCAGCAAAAGTAGTCAGGTAGCGTTGGTGCCAAAATAATCCTTTTCATATAAACGTGTATATATTATTTTTGACAGGCTGTAGTCGTGTAGCTGCAGTCATCTATGTGTTTATAGCATTAGGAAAATATATGACCTTGAAAGCCAAATTAGAATAATTTAATACAATATTTAAATATAATAATAATATAATAAGTTTTTTATTCATTTAAATTTTTCTATTATTTTAATGTGAAACAAAATAGTAGCACAGATATCAAAAGAATTTTATGAAGTTATGTCAAATTGTATCAAATTGTCTATAACTGACCTTTTTTCGGATCATATTATATCAAACGGGATCCTATGGGATCTCATGAGACAAGGTTATATATACCAGTTTTAGGATCAGCTATGATGTATTATTTGATATGGAATTATATATATGAAAATATATACCAGTATCGAAACTTTTTTCATCGGGTTTTAAAAAAAAAGTCAAATTTTTTTTTTAAAAATTTAAAAAAAAGTGTAATATTTTTTTTTTTTTTTTAGATTAAAGAAAAATCTATCGAATACATTTTGAACCAACTACAACAATAGGTAATTAGTTACATGTAGTCGAAGAAAGTACTGTTTCACGAAAATATCAAAATTCAACATCCTTCAACTCGGAGAGTCCTTAGCCGATCCCACTGAAAAATTTGTGTCATAACTATTACCCAATAGGACTCAACTTGGTACAAGTTTCATCCCGATCCCAAGACATCGATTTTAAAATTTCGGTCACTTGGGACGAAATCCCCCACATATATATAGCAGAATTTTAATATGTATTTCATGGAGTTTTTATCTTGATTACTAAAAATTTTATTTTTATCAGATTTAGTTTTTTTTTTTTCAATGAACATGATTAATTGTCTTATTATAAACTAAAAAAAAACTTGTCCGTCAAATAGTTTTTTGTTTAAGTGACGATCGGTATGTTTCAAAGAGGACTCTATTAACCCTTTCACTAACGACTTAGTGTTTGTGGATATATTTCTATCTTGGCTTCAGATTCTTGTTATGGGTCCTTAAATTAGAAAGAAAACGGGTTTTTATGTCCCTACCCGCCCGATATATTTTTCTGAAAATCAAATTGTTGTAACTTCTCAGCGTATTTCGAAACTAAAATTTTGAATAACCAAAAATGGTTTCGTGGTTTTTGTTCTGGTCACTAAATGAAACTACGTGCGATTCTAGCTTTGTTAGTTACGCCATACAATAAACGGACCTTTATCGGAGATAAAGGCAGATTAAAAAAAAGGACTTTGTTAACAAATATCGAGACAATAATGCCTTGATGTACAGTTATGCATATTTGTTTTTTTTTTTTTCAATGAAAATATCCTAATGAAAATATTTTAATGAATATATAAAGATTTAATGCATTATTTTATTTTTTATATATATATTTTTTTTGTAAATGTGTACACTATAAAGAACAAGGGTAGTGAAAGGGTTAATAGAAATAATATTGATTTTTTGAAACAAAGAATTTTATTAAAAAAAGGAGTTTGCGTGACTTTTTTTGATGCATTAAATTAAATTGTTTGAAAAAATAACATTAGAATTTGTTTCTAATTTTAAATTATAGAAGATAAATTAAATTGACTCCGTAATTAATCATCGATTAACTCTAACACTTTGTAGTAATTTTATTTAAAAACTAATGTGATTTTACCTAGACACTTGATTATGGTTTCTTTTTCATTCAACATTTTGATACATAATGGGTACATTTAAGTGCATTTGATTGCATTAGTAACCTATTATTAAATGTAAAATTAATGATGTTAAAATTTATAACAATTATATGGTTGATAATAAAAAAAACTAGTCAAGCAATTAAAGTTGAACGAAATTCACAGGTTTTTTAACAATTTATAATAAACTTGAAATATTTTCAAAATACTAAATAGCAGGTGAATAATATAAGCAAATCCTATACATTATCCTTTAACATTTAAGTAACTTCCTTGAACTGAATAAACAAAGAGAAGAAAAACTGAATAAAAAAAAATTTTCATCTTGTAATTCTCCGGAGACAATTGTCATTTTGTTAAGTGCTGTGAGATTAAGTTAACAATAAAATCAACTGACATCAAGAACTAGGAACGTGCCATACAATCAAAAGAAAATCATCAATGATATAAATGCAATGATTAACATTACGTGCTGCTGTTTTTACATTGACAAAAAAAAAAACAAAAGCAACAAAACTAATAAAACTAAGAAGAATAATGACAAAATACGTGATTTTAAACTACATTTTTTTTTTAAAATAAAGTCTCATTCGTTTTGCCTTTATTATTTAAAGTTATTTTTTAGAGCAAACTACACAGTTGCAATATTTAAAGCAACATCTTTAAATTGTCTGCGCGATGTCATCTAATTTAATTCTTTCCATAACAATTAGAAATTTTCAAAATAGGCAATCTTTTGTACAAGAGAAGAGAGCAAATAAGAAACATGAAGTTTTAAAAAGCCATATTAATTCGCAGACATTTACGCTAAAAATACATTTAATATTAGAATTGGAGAAAGGCCAAATCTAAGAGGAATTAAGAGGAATCAACAGCAGAAAAAACACAAACACCAGACTAATGCGGTAAAATTAAAAACAAATGATACTTTTGAAAGATATTTTTTTTTGTAAAAATCTTGAATGATTTGTTGTATGATATAATTTTTTTTTATTAACTTTAACTCTTTGAAGACCAATTACTAATCTTTGTCCCATTTTGAGTTTTATGGTATTAGCTACACTTTCTTATCGTTTTGTCCGAATGCGATTGATATCGACAAATAAGTTGTGGTACAAACTTTTTGAAGGAGTTTAAAAATACTTTGAGATATTTGGAATTGATTTATGTACATTACAGTGCCTCAAAAAAGTGTATGATACACCTACAAACTCCCTACCCCTCCCTGAAAACAAATATTAACATGTTTTATGATGATGCCCAATATATTGCGGCTCTAGCGATAATATTCCGTGAGCTAAACCGCTTTTAAAAGCCCCAAAGCACCATTTTTTATTAATTAAACAATAAGATATTGCAAACATTTGTCAAAAATTTGGTAAAATTTAAAAAAGATTAAAATTTTTTATCGTTTCGCATTAAACAATTGCGAGCCTCTCGGCTCGAGATAATAAGATTTTATGGCAGTTTTTTTTTTTGCTATTTTTTAATGAGCTTTTTATTAAAAATTAAAAAATTCTCCAATTTTTCATTTTCAAATGCATCGTCGAAAACATGAGGGAATCCGCAAATAATTTTGGTAACTGCTTAGCCCTTACTGGCTCTGTATTACTTATTTGTAACATACACTTTGTATGCATAAAACTAATTTTTTTATACACGCTTTTTTATTTAATAAAACCTAATCTTTTATATTTAAAAAAATATTAAAATTCAAAATTTTCACTTATTTATGCTCAAACGATTTTGCAAGTTTAATACAAGATATTAAGCGCTCTGTCTAACGTGTAGTGCGAGTGCGTGTGGCATTAGAAATCAGTTTATCTATACCACGGTCCGTGATTGCACAGAAAATTTCATATAGCCGCAATCGAACAAATAAAAACATAACAAATATTACATTATTCAAAAAAAAAACAGGGTCACTGACGAAGGTTCAATACCAGAAAACGGCGCAGTCTGACACAGAAAAAATTGAAAATTTACAATGTAGTTATGATTTTTAGAAAGTACACTCATTCTTCTCTACCACGGCCTTTCACAACAAAATATTATCCGTCGAAGTCTCTAGCTTACGCGTTACGTATAAAAAAAAAACCAAGTCTATTAGCTGCGGTAAAAAGCCAGAGGCACATACAGAGAAATAAAGTGGTCAACCAAATTGAAAAGTTAATAAAGGGTCCGCCAAATAACTTTTTTTTTTTGGAAATGCTATAAAAAAACTACTGAATATTTCTCAAATTTATTTTTTTATTTGAAAGTACAATCCTTCCGGTTAATATTGGAAAATAATTTCATTCAAATGGCTGCCTCGGCTGGCCATGCAGTAGCCTACACGATCGTCCAATTTTTGAGCACATTATCGATTGTGTGCAGCTGTATTTCCTCCTCTTCAATTTTTGTGAACAAAAATTCGTTTAACATGGCCCGATAACGATCGCCATTGACTGTAACGGCCACTCCTTGCTCATTTCGAAGAAAAATGGCCCAATTATGCCTCTGGACCAAAATCCGCACCAAACAGTGACTCGTTTTGGGTGTATCGGCACACATTCTGCAACATTACCGTGATTCTCAAGTAATATCGCAATATTTCCCAGCGTTGTTTAAGCGTATACACAACCATATTCGTTCAGCGGAAGGATAAAACTAATTATCTGTCAAATCAGACATGAGCTAAGTGTTACCATTCACGAAATAAGCACTAGTTGAAAAAAAAACGTTAGATGGCGGACCCTTTACTAATGGTAGCAACTTATACATTCAGTTAGTACAACCATATTTATATTAGATTCTGAATATTATGGGTATAACACTAAAATTCAGTTGAATTAACCGAACTTTGTTGTGAAAACTAATGTTCAGTTTTACCAACATACTGAAATTCGTAATAACCGAATTTGAGTCGTAGTAACCGAATTTCAGTTGGCAAATGGCAAAACTTTTCTCATGTGTGCATTAATCTAAAAATGAAAAATTAATAATTCCACAGAAAATCCTGAAAAACTTCCTTTAACATTAAAACACATTATTATATTGAAATTATTAGCGGATATCAACACTTTTCGAATTTGTATTCAAATGAAAAATGGATGAAAAATTTGTGATTTTTTGATATATTTATATATGTATAAATTGCATTAAAAAATTATATCACATCTTACATTTTTTTTTAAGGCTCAAAATAAAGCACGCTGCTGTACATAAATTAGGGTCGATTTGTCAGTTTTATTGCCAATGTTTTCTAATGGAAAAATTGTTTTTTTTTTGGAAAACGATAAACCGTGCAGAATCTTGGCCGAAAATGGCTAATTTTTGAAAAAAGTGTATTATTATTTAAAATTGACACAATTTTTAAAATTTTAATTTTGATATAATTTTTATTAAAAAATAAAAATTATGTTTTTTTCCGATCTTTAATTGGGGAAAATATCCTAATAAAGAGGTATAGAGTATGGCCTCGAACTTGAATAATTTTCATTTCAATTTAAATTTTATTTAATTTTTTAAATTTATATACTCAAAAGATATGGAATTCTGACTTCATCAAATATCATTAACCCAATTCAGCCTGAAATCAAAAAGGACGTACAAATGTTATAAACATGAATAAACGTCACTACATTGCTAGGTCTGTCAAAAAAACAGAGTAGTATTTGGAAGATGACAAAGCCAATTGTGACAATATTTTGTTGTTGTTTTTTCTTTGATATTTAAATTTTGAATCTCGCTCCTAGACGAGGACAAGAAATTCTCATTGAGTTTGTGATTTTAACATAACAATATCTCTAGAAATTCTAATAACAAAGTCCCCTGAAGATTTCCTTGGGCAGGAATGAAATCCGGATAGAGGACACGCCTTCATCAGATTGCTTTTCACAATTTGTTAAATAAGTTTTTGGGACTTTAGCACATTTAATTACTATAAGTGCAAACCTTGTTTTTTTCTTTTTAAATATTACAGACTTTCAGATGCCTAATTTGGAGATGTCGATTGCTATTTTCATAATATAGGAGTTGTAATTAAAAAAGGAAAAAATATTTGTGTTGTGGTGTGGAGCGAATCCCTTCCAAGACACTTTATAAAATCGATTGTTTTGCCAAAAATTAAAAATAAGTTTACTACTTTCACCAAAGTTTGCTTAATTTCAGGAAACGCGACTTTAACTATGACTACATAAAACGCAATTTATACTAAGAGTGTAAATCTTTTTAATTAGTGTAAATCATTTCAATTAAAAAAAAAATCAACTTGATGCCAAAAAGTATTATATGCAATGTGGTCGGCATAAATGACATAATGACTTCAAATCTTACCAAAAAATACCCATTAGAAAATTTACAGAACGGCTTCTTTCAGATTTTGATTGATAAAAGGAGTACTAAACTAATGAACATATGAAATTCTTTATCGTATCACATTTAATTTTAAGCGTTAAAATGATGGAGTCTAAAGGGGATCCAGTTGCCTTATATTCGCATTTATTCCAAAAAAGAACATCAAAATAAAATTATTTTAAATATCTATCTAACGATTCACCAAATATACTTAAGGGGTTATGTGTATACCTAAGAGGTTTTTCCTGGGGACATTTTGAACCCCACCTTTTAACCCTTAAAAGTAAGATTCGTACGGTAATGAGTTTCTCTTGTTCGTTAGTTGGTACACTTTAACACATTTCCAAATTTAATAAAATCTGATACAAACTATTCTTTAAAATTCTTAGCGGATCTTTTTCTGTCAAAAGTGGAAATATTCATGCACGAGGGTGGAATCGAAAATTCCATCGATTACCTTCAGAAGGGAAAAAACAATCAACCGCAAATATTATGCTAACTTATTGCACAGATTAAACGTGGATTTAAAAATTAAACGACCCCATATGGCCAAGAAAAAGTTTTTTTTCATGAAGATAATGCACGGGTGCCCACGTGTGCAGTTCTCAATGGCAAAATTCCATGAATTGGGCTACGAATTGGTACTTCATCCGCCATATTTCTCCGGATTTAGCCCCCAGTGACTATTTGCTATTTCCAAACCTAAAGAAATAGCTCGGTAAAAAGAGATTTAGGTCCAACGATGAAATTATTGATTAATGGACCTCGAAAAATCCTATTTTTTGGAAGGGATATACAAATTGGAGAAACATTGGACTAGTTGAGCTAAAAGGAGATTATGTTGAAAAATTATTTTTTTTTTTTTTTTGCAAAAAATTCAAAAATTCATTCAAAAAGTCACATACTTATTGAGGGGCCCTCGTACTCCGCCTGGGGCAGGCTTGCCCGTTAAAGTGTTACCTCATGTGAACCTGCGGCCCAAAATGACCCCAGGCTTATTAATTTATTTCAATTTACACAAAAACTTCAAAGCTTTGCATACTTGCAATCGTATTTTAAGAAACGTGATTTGAAGTATTACGGCACAATGTGTAAAGTGGCTGTTCTTAAAATTTTGGAAAAATTTAACAACGTTAACCCGAGCTGCATTATCTCCTTGGGTTTAAAGGAGATGCTGCTGAATTTTATATATCTTTGAACAAAAAATGTTTAAACTCTTTTTTACGTTACATACCTTTCCAAAGTCATTCTTTAATCCAGTAAAACATATTCTGAACTAAATTAAACCTTAGATGCACTTGGTGTCAAAAATACTCCTAGTTGAAAAGTATTAGCATAACACATTCTATTATAAAGACTGGGCAATTTTTGTAAATTGGAAAAAATAAATATGCTTTTATTTTGAACCGCTGTTCCACATGGGTTAATGATGTCCAAATTTCTCCGATTTTTTTCAAACTCGCACCACACTGCTTTATATATAGGGATTTAAGAATCACAGCAATAATACATAAAATTCTAAAGTTGAAAGAAATTACTCTCTATTGTGCTAGTTCAGCGATAAGTTCTGCCTTAACCACTCATGGGATAGGAGATTTGAGGGAAATTGACTATTTTTTTAATTGTCAAAATATATATTGCAATTTGTTGCTTTCAAAATTTCCTTTTCGTTCTTAAAATGTTAGAATTATTTTAATTTAATCTTTAATTCACATTTACACACAAAAAAAAAAAAAATCATTATTACAAAAATTTTTTTGTTTGCTAAAAAAAGCCCAGCAGGTGTTGTTTTATGAACTCCTCCTTAATAATGTAAACATTTATAGTGGAAACATTGGAACACGTTATGATTACATATGCATTTGGTTTATCCTTTGTTTACTCCGACTTAATGTGGCATCAAGCTGAGTCAGTCAGTCGGCTTTGCAATGTTGGATTAGAAATGAGTGTTTATTTGCACTTCATTGCATTTTACAAGAAGATGGTAAACATATTAAATTTTTTCCTATGTACGTATTTAGAGAATATTTAGTTGTATGCTGCTTTGCTGTCTTTGTATGTTAACAGCAGGATATTGAATAAAAGGCGGTTTATTTTGAGAATGAAGAGGAAAATTCAACAAAGTACTCACAACAAAGTGGGAGTCATGTAGAGGGATTCATTTTTTGCTGTATTTAATACCACAAGAAAGACACAGTTTTTGATATTTGTAATAAGAAGCAAAGAATTATAGATAATATAAATTTTTTTTTGAAAATAACTAAATTTTCATAAATAATTTCTCAAGATAAATCTTTGATAATATGAATGTATAATAGAAGTGTCAATTTCTTCAAACTTTCATTACAAGTGAAATACACGTAAGGAAATAAATATATGGTACTAGTGTTTATTTGAAATATTTTTTATCATGTTATGGGAAATCTGAGACTTTTGATATAAATAGTTTTTATTAAATACTAGCTGACCCGACAGACGTTGTCCTGTCCAAATATGTATGAAAAATGTTTGTGTTCGATTTGTGAAAAGCTCTTTGAAATTTGTAAAAATAGTTAAAAAAAAAAGAAAACGTAATTTTGAATGATAATTTTTATTTTTATAGGTTTGGGGTATGTTTGATTTACATGTGATTTGAAAATATGTACAATGAGTCGTATGGTGTTCTATTTACCTTTTACTAGAAAGATCGATGTTTTCATAGCTAATTAAAATATTGAAATACTTTTTTCGATAGCTTTGCTGTGATTCATTCATTGCAATGCTCTATGATACACGACATTTTTGTTTTGTTGTCTGGAGCGTAAACAATAAAGCTGACGGTGTTCCGACACGGGAACAGGCGACATACAATTGACCATGCGAGAAGCATGGATTTTCAAGGTTAATGCCGCAAACACGCAATGATTGCCCCTGAGATTTGTTAATTGTCATTGCGAATTCAAGCCGTACCGGAAACTGCAAGCGTTTATAGTTCGAATGCCATATCGGTCGGAACCATTGGAATCCGTGGTATCAAGACGTCTTCTCCTTTGTACTTTCCTTTAAGTATTGTTGCTTCGATGATGTTATTCATCAGGTTTTTTAGCGCCAGTCGGGTGCCATTACAAAGACGTGGTTGGTTTATGTTTCGTAACATTATGATTACCGATCCGACTTTCAGTTGGAGATTGTGAGGCGGTAATCCGGGTAATTCCAGCGAGTTTAAAAACTCGGTGGGATAGTTGACGACATCATCCTGGGAAGTAACGGAATCCACTGATTTGTACGTCTTCAATTCGACAGCTATTTCACTTTGAATCTTTCAATTCGTTAACATCAACGTTTTTCGCGGCCAATATAGCACGTTCGCTCAACCAATCATGGTTTATGTAATTTTGTGCAATGTTTGGAAACACCTTTCGGATGAGTTCCGATTTTGATTCAGTAAACTGGCAGAAAGCGACGGGAAATTGAATACAACCGGTCGAAATATCAACCGGGATTTTTCCGTTGCCAATACCAGCAATTGTTTGGAAAATACTTCTCCAGATTGATCGTTCTGCAGCTCGACAACGCATGTTCACAGTCAATTTTAGTTTTTTGACGTATTTTCCACAAAACGGACGACTTCAAGCTTCTTGTGTACATGCTTCGAGTTGCACCGCAGTTTGATTAGATCGAAAATACGCTTGTCTTGAAGCATTGCGAGTTTTTCGAACCTAAATTGCTCCTTCTTATTGGCGGGCATTATAATGCGAGAGAGTTTTTTTCAATTTGCTCTTACCTTTTAACCGTGTATAACTTCAAAACCACAGTCTATAGTATGTTAATCTATAAATTTGTTTGAAATAAAACGATTTGACTTATTTCAATTCATGAATCAATTGCAATGTACTTACAATGGAATCTTAATTCCAAAAAAAAAAAATGATCACTGTTAGTTTACTTTTGTAGAAACACTTTAAACTTTGTTTAATTAACAATTACACTTATTTTTTTGTCGTCAACTGATTAATTTGATCCACAATTTGACAATAAGCATTCAATTAACATTTGCACATGTAATAAACTAAATTTGAATGTAAATAAATAAATAACGGTATTTTTTGAGAAATCGCGAAACAGCACAAAGTAGTAACAAATGAGTTGTTTATAACTTGAGAGCATATGGAACAAAACAAAATAGAATTAATAAAATATGTTGTTCCTATTGTCAGTTATCATGGAGAGTGCATAAAAAAATTAGTATTTTTGCACACAGTTAAAATTCAAAACTTCTTCAATAACATAACTATTTTTCTTTTCCTTAAAACCTAATTTGTGACCGTATACAGTTAAACTTGTACATTAAATTACCCGACGATTAAAAAAAAGTGGGCGTATAATGGGCGTGTACAATTTTTCTTTCTGTAAAAAACTGTTGTGGACTAATATGAACATTAAAAAAAAAATTAGCCAAAACGGTCTAGGCGTTCTGCGATTATAGAAGTAGTAAAAAAAGTGGGCGTGGTTAATTTATCTTTCAGTAAAAGCTTAAACGGCTGCACCAATTTAGCTAAATCAAAAAAAGTGGGCGTAAAAGTGGGCGTGGTCAATTTTTTTTTTTCATTAAAAACTTAAATTGTATTACTACGAATGTTTAGCAAAAAAAAAAAACCATATCGGTGCAGCCGTTTCCGATTTTAGATAAATCGAAAAAGTGTGCGTAAAAGTGGGCGTGGTCATTTTTTTTTTTCAGTAAAACCTTAAATTTGATTACTACAAACATTTAGCAAAAAATTTAGCCATATCGGTGCAGCAGTTTTCAGATTTTAGATAAATCGAAAAAGTGGGCGTAAACGTGGGCGTGGTCAATTTTTCTTTACGTAAAAACCTAAGTTGGACAATGACGAACATTTAAAAAAAAAATGGTCAAAATCGGTCCAGCCATTCTCAACTGATGCCGTTACCAACGAACGACAATTGATTTTTATTTATATAGATTTATAAAATTCATTTATTATTTATTGTCACTGCAAGAAAATTAAAAACTATCTATAGGAAATAATTATGTGGTACGAAATTGAATTGAGTTCAAATTAACTAAAATTTTCAAAAAACAAAAATCAATTAATTTAAATCTTATTTAGTTTTAAATCCAAATAGTATCTTTTAAAAGAATTAAAGAATAATTAAGAGAATATACGAGTAAACTTGTTTAATATTAATAGGAAGGCAAAAATTTCAGTTTTTGTTAAAATTCAAATTTACACTTTTCAATAAAATATTTATTAATGGACATATTCCAATGATTTTGTTTACTTAAATAGACTTTTAAGTCAAAAATGTGAAATTAGTGTCCAAATTAATGATTTGCTGGAAGCAATCAAACAATTCTCAAAAATAAGATGCAAATTTCCAGAAATAGGATTACCCAAGAAATTTACTATATGTTGGAATATCTACAACTGCTTCCGCTGCCTAATCGGAGGCGTGCACAATTTTCAAGAGTGTGTTAAAATTAGTATGTACCTTAAGAATGTGTTAACTTTAGTAGCGACCACACGAAGAGAAAAAATATGATTGCACATGATTGCCGACAACAAATTCTCATATTATGATCCTAACAATCATAAACATGATTCTGTCTAATAATACTATGATCACTGGAAACAATTTAACACCATCTAGAATCATAATATGATCATGAGAATCATATTATGATTGTTACATGTTTTCAATCATAACATGATGCTCTTAAACTATCATAACATGATGCTTTTTCTGCGTGTGTGGGGAAAAGTATATACAAATTAAAAAGTTTTTTAACACAACTCGCTATTATGTAGAAAGTCCTTTCAAAATAGTATGCACACTTTATATGTAATGGTTAGCGCGTTGGACTTTTACACAGAAGGTCCCGGGTTCGATCCCCGGTGCCGGCAACATCAAATTAATATGTATGGGTTTTTTCTATCCCTCATACGTATCGCAATGTCCACCTTCGGTGTTCCCATAGCAATTAACCCCACCGAAGTAAAATAATGAATCAGGGCTATGAACCAAAAGCTTCAATAAGTTCGCCAACTCTCCATCAGGTGGCGAGCAACAACTGTTCTAAGACTTATCATCTCGCGCAATTGCAGTGTTGCCATGTTTGAAGCCCTTCATCTTTCCCCACCTTTCATCTCTCCACTATCCAATTTCCAAAGAAAGAAAGCAACACATTAATAAATAGGAAGTATTTCCTGAGTGTTGCCTCTCTTTTAAAAAAAAAAAAAAAAAGGACGGTTGGCGCTTTTTGGGAAAAAAATCTCCAAAATTTAATATTTTTTTAATATATACTTTAACCGAATATAGTTTTTGAGTGGAACAAGATATTGCATTAATTTTTTTATTTAATAGAGAATTTATGTTGTTAAATGACCAATATTTTAAAAAATAAATTAGCTCCGATTTCAGGCCGCTATTCGCAAAAAACTGGATCTGCGTCGGATAATATTTTTGGAAAAATTCTGCCGTTTTTTACTTATTGGTGATTGCAATGAAATTTGGAACTACCATAAGTGACATAATATCGAGTTTAAGTTTTGATGTTGAACCTCTCAGTTGTATGTGTCAAATTTAAATTGCAATGTATGGAGTTTAATTTTTGATGTTGAACCTCCTAGACCCCTGGGGGCGGCAATATTGCTCCCCAAATTATGGTTGTGACAACCATACTCTTATCTGTTTCTGTATCATAATTTGATAATTAGATTACCATATTATGGTTCCAAATTAATCCCAATATTATCATATATAGTTGTAGACATTTTTATGAATTATCATAATATGAGCCCTACAGTATTCTCAAGGTATTCTGTTGAAGCTGTTTTTTAATAGTATATTTATTTAATCATTCACACATTTAAATAAACTTAGGATTAAAATAATTTATGTAATCGAATTGTCTTTGCGCTGAAGAATAAGCCATAGTATACTCCTAGTTATAATATTATGTTCATGAAAACGAATTTCGTCATCATTTATAACCATATTATAATTATTTCGTACTACAGACTTAAAAGCACGTATATTTTGTTTAAATTTCATTCCTTTCATATTTCTTTATATTTTTTAACAATATTTTTGTTTGCATAATTACAAACAATTAAAAAATAAACCACTTTTTATCACTTTATACTTAAGTTGTAACACTTTTATATAAATATAAAAAACAATAACTTCGTTTAAGGGGTGCGCGACAATTAAACTTTTGCCTAGGTTTCCGGGGTAGACCGGGATGAGACTACAAACTTATTCCTTCTTCTACAAAACAAATCACCATTACAATTAACACCACTACGTAGGACGTCTATTTTTAATGTCTTTTTGTTCAATATTATTTAATTTGTTAAGGCTGACTGTTTCTCACAATTTCTTTTCACAAAATCTCAAACAAGAATGATACTAAAAGAGCGAAGACACTTATAAAAAGACAGACTGATCATTTTATAGTTGGAACAACTATAATGTGGCTTTAGTTAGATAGAGGATTATGATAATAAATACTATATTATGATTGTAGACCATATAATAATATGATAACTGAAAAAAAGAGAAATGCTTACTAGAACATGATGAAAGCAACCATATTTTTGTTGTACTATAAAACTATAAAAATAATTCAATAGAGACAACCATTTATGGCTGTATGAAGCATAGTTTTGTAGCCGCAATCATATTGCAACCACACTTTTTCTCTGCGTGTTTTCTGTAAACAATTTCCCAAGATAAATCTATGATAATAAGAATGCATAATACAAGTGTCAATTTCTTCAAATTTCCATTACGAATGAAAAATTAATTTCATCATATGCGTAAACCACAAAACACAATTTAAATTTTCAAAAAAAAAAACAAGTCACTTTTCATATATACTCCTGGGATACGGAGTATTTTATGAAAAAATCTTTCGATGAAAAATGATGTTAACGCCATTTCCAGGTATATCATCTATCAACATTTTTTTTTGTTCATATTGTATTGTTAAAACAATTCGTTACGAATATTGCTTTGGTTTTTATTACTTTTTCTGTTTTTTTTTCTATTTAAGGGGGGTTTGTCCTCTACTCAAATTGTTTTCTATATCCCAGACACTTTTTAAGGGGATGGTGGGTTTTTAGTGTATTGTTTAAATAAAAGTTTTTTTTTTGCTTTATTCTAAAACTAACAACACAATTTTAAAATAAACCACATATTGACAACTTACATTGAAATCGCATTTTGTTATTTCAATTAAATTGAATTTTTTTAACTTATATTGCTGAATTTCAAGTTGTCTGTGCATTTTTCTTTTTTCTGTGAATAAAAACGAAAAATCATTTCCCAATTGTTGGATGTGTAAATTGTAGTTGTGTTAGTTATTTCAATATGTTTTTTCTTAAACAATTGTGTAAAACAAGGATATTAATCAATGTCAGTTTAAAATTGTATTGGAATTTAAATTTAATCTATGCAAGTAATAAGGCAACTGAAAGTCATTGAATTTTCGAGTGCCAAAAAAAACAAGGCATGTAATTAGTTTATTTTATTTAGTTTCGTTAAGGCATTTTTATATACTTTGTTGGTCATATGCAGGACAAAGCGAAAAGGGAACAAGGTTCGAATGATATTAAAGGTTCTTCAAGTATTTTAATCGTCATTTAAGACGATATGAGAATGGGAAAAATTCTTAACCGTGCAGAGAATGTAATTTTTTTTTCAAATTTGAAATATATGTTCCTTATAATAAGCAAAGATTATATAAAGGGTGATATTTTAGCAACTTTCTTTTTGACAACACTGTTTTTGG
Source organism: Delia radicum (assembly GCA_021234595.1). Taxonomy (NCBI): domain Eukaryota; kingdom Metazoa; phylum Arthropoda; class Insecta; order Diptera; family Anthomyiidae; genus Delia; species Delia radicum. The sequence goes on from CM037854.1 coordinate 86,477,964, forward strand.
GTAGCTCAGCTGTTTTCCTGTAACATGTTACTGTTAAACATGTTCAGTTTGGTCTATAATTTAACCATGAATCGACTTACAAACGAACAACGCCTGCAGATTATTGAATTTTATATTCATGATGGGTTAACCCTTAAATGCTCACAGTATCTTTAAAGATACAACCATTTCCTACGACTTTATTTTAAGCTTAATCAAAATGAAAACTTCACTAGTGTGTTAAGAACTCTCAAGCGCTCTTTAATAAAATATAATTATAAATAAATATTTAGAATCGTACCTTTTATTAACCATCAAAGTCAAAAAAATTAAAAACTTCAAAATTAATTAAAAACTCAAGAATTGCGCTTTTTATGATATCGAAAAAAGGGCACATGTAATTTTAGAAAGTTTAAATAAAAGGCATTAGTGTTAAGAGGCAAATATAAGCTTTTGAATGATATATCTTTTTTGTTCCTAAGTCACTCCGTTTTTTGTGTAACGGGCAATTAAAATTTTGAAAATTTTGGATTTTTGCTTATAAAAAGCGTAAAAAAATTTTTTTTGAAAAATCTTGGTACGCAGCTTTTTTTTATTAGCATTTCATATCATAAAAACACAATTTTATTCAAATCGAAGCTGTTGAGCATTTAAGGGTTAAGAAAGTGCAAATTGTGTTCAGCGGCGAAGCTAATTTCTGGTTGAATGGATACGTGAACAAGCCTAATTAGCGTATTTGGTGTGGGGAGCAGCCAGAAGCATTGAAAGAAAAATGCATCCCGTAAAATGTACTGTTTGGTATGGATTACGGGCCGGTGTCATCACTGGACCGTACTTTTTCAAAGACGACGAGGGTAGCAACGTTCCTGTAAATGGCGAGCACTACCGTGCGATGATTACAACTTTTTTTTTGCCCCAAGTGGAAGAGCTGGACTTCGGTAACATGCAGTTTCAACAAGCCGAAAACAATGGCCCAATGGAGAGGCGAGTACGGTGAACAGTTTATTTCACGTTTGGGGCCGGTCAATTGGCCGCCTAGATCGTTCGATTTAACGCCTTTAGAAAGTTTTTTGTGGAGCTATATTAAGGCTCATGTCTATAGGGACAAACCGGCAACGGTTGATGCACTGGAAGTCAATATTCAATTTATTCTTGAAATTTTTGTAAACATACGGAGGTTGAAAGCTCATTATAAATTAAAAATAACCAGCCTATTGTTGCCAAAAGTGGACCCAGCGTATGAACCATTTGAGGCGTAGCGACGGTCAACAATTACATCATCTTTAAACATTGAATAATATACATCGTTATATCGACACAAATAAATATTTCACACATTTCTTTAATTTTATGTGTTTTTTTAAATCAAATCCGAAAGCTCTTAAAAAATCACCTTTTATGAACAGAGAGACTACACTTCCCACGCTTCTCAGCAACAAAATAACGAATTCGGGCTGATGAGATTTTTCGAATACTACAAAAAGTTGAGCATGCTCGGACATGCTATTCATACGGGTGATGCGCTTTGCAAATAATTTTCAGTAGATACCAAAATTTATGTACAGCATCCTTGAAAAATATTAAAAAAAAAATTCAAAAAAAAATGGGGTCATATTGACCACACTTTCATAAAATAAATGTGACATTAGGCAGCTAGAAAAAACATGGGTCAATTAATTTTTGATTCTTTATAATATGTCCGAATTCCATTGCAATCGGAGGGAACTCATGGACGGACTCTTCTTGTTATACAGTTTTAATTATCTTGTAAAATATCTACCTTTACATCATGATTTATATTTCTGTATCCAAAAATACCTCCACTTTGGAGTTTCTGAAACATATAGAAAAGGAAACCATCTTTAACATATATTTCTTTTGGGTTTTTTTAAAACGTTGCTTGATGAATTGCGTACATAAAAAAACTTTTCAAGAAAATGAGAATCATATAAGTTAAACTTTGTATATTTTTATAGGTTTTTCCGATATTTAAGTCCTCATATTTCAGGATACATATGCGTCAGTGCCCTCATACTTTGTATTTATCTTAGTTCTCTGATATACTTTATTCGAGTACGTGCCAAAAAGCAGCAATTTAGAAAGCAGTAATGTCAAAAATAGCAGTATTTCAAGTTGAATTGCAATGGTTCAACCCCTATCCGAAAATATAACATTTATATTAAGTTTCCTTAAATCAAATGCTTAATATTAGTAAATATGTAAAATCAACTAAAAATTTTACTGAATTTTAGTTTATTGAAAGTAACAAATTATCTTTTAACAAATTAATGTTGAGTAAAAAAAATTCCAAAATATCAGTAGACAAACAATTCAAAATTTTTCGAGTGGACTTAAATGTGGTGAATTTACGTTGATATAATATATTTTAATTATATAAAATCGCTCCTCAATAACGATCCTTTTAGAAATTTAAGATAAAAAAAAATAAAATTTGTACAAAAAAAATTTATCTATCTTAACCATTTGGTATTCCATTGTTCCGTTTTATTTTACAATGCTATCAACATTTCGTAAATTTTAAATTTAAAAAGTGGTGAGCAATTATAAGGCTTGAGCACTTGCATAGGTACATTAAACTTTACTATAAACCCAGCAAAACTTTGGTAATAGGTGCGATAAAGTAATGCATTACCTTGTAATGTTTACTCCTTACATGTATCATTATTTTCCAACAAGAATTTATGAGTTACCGATAATTGAACACTCATGTATTACCTTGTAATGAAACCTCATTACATTTTACATTACTTCAAAACATAAAATAATAACTTACCGATCATCAATTACATAATGCATGAATTATAAACGTAAAGTAATTATTAATCTATATTTTTGAGAAGCTATTTATAGACACATTACTTTGTGAATTTTTGTAAGGTGTATATTTTTGATATCACGAAAACACGAAGCAAAAGAACTCATTTACATTTTAAGCAATAAAATATTATATTCATCTATAGCTCAGTTTTTAGAATTCTTGCCTAACTAATTCTTAAATACCAGAGACCCCAGGTTCGAATCCCAGCATGACCACTTTATATTATTTAATGACAGAAAAACAAAAAGTTATTTATTTAATAAAAAAAATATCTGGAAAAACAATTTTATGCATTTTTTTTATGAAAATCTATTTATAGACACATTACTATTCCCACCATGTAACCATATAAGTAACCAGTTACTTTACCCCCTACAAGGTAATGCGTCCATCCATTACTTTTAGGCTCATCGCCTGTAAAATTCATCAGTGAAGTAACGGTGTACATTACTTTACCCATGATTTTGGTAATGTTTGGTTTTGCTGGGAAGTTTTATTCATAATTTTCGTTCTTGTCAGTATGTTGGTATCATTTTGATAGGAAAATAATTAATAATTTTATGACAATTTTTGAACATCATTTATTTTTTGGTTAACGAAAACTTAAATTTCTATAGTCTGTTTACACTACTACCAGATTAATTTATTTCATTTTGTTTAAGCTAATAATATTAGGAGAGACTTTAATTTTTAATGATCTTCCTACTTGATAGATTAATTTTATCAAAAAATATTATTTAGTTGTTTGTAAAATTTTGTTTTATATTAGCTATCATTCTTTTCGGATAAAATAAGTTGTTAGTTTGTTTTCATCAATTTCACCAAAATTAAGATGTACGCGGTTTCAACATGGGCTATCAAAAGATTAATTACAATGATAGCATGTGGGGTGGGTGCAGAATATTAAGGGGTTTTTACATCGTACACCTCTCCCTCTTAACTTCATCGTTCTCTTTCTTTAAATTTTATTTGTCATTTTTTCCTTCTTGTTTTTTTTTTTGTGTATGGCAACGTCGATATTAGGGAAAGCTAACTATAATTTTATTTTAATTGTAACTGGATTTCGCCTATCTTAAGAGAGAAAAGATCCCCGACATTTTCCATTAGGTTTCATATAAGATAAGGTGGTGAAGTATATCAGCCGTTACAATCTTTATCCTCGTTAGTCTATATGCTCGTTGGTCTAATATAACATAAAATACAAAAATATGCATTGAAAGCAAAATAATTAAAATATGCAATAAAAAAAAAATATGTTAAAATATGCATTTGGAGCAAAATAAGCAAACATATGAACTAACAAATCGATGTAATTTTAATGCAAATTCTTTGATGTTTTGTTTATCCTTTTTTCCAGACTTAAGGAAAAAAAACAGACATTTCAGTGAACTTCTGATCCCTGGTGATAATCCCTGGGAAAGAAGTTTATACATCTCCGATCTACCGAAGGGTATCCCTAAAATAAAACAGGGTAATGTTTTATTGTGGTACGACCTGTCACCAAGTTTTCACGATTAGATACTCAGCCAAGAAAGTTTAAATATTAAATTCCTATTTCCAATAATAGATGATCAATATTTTTGAACATCTTAACATTAGCAAACATTTTGCTTTTTTACAAATAATTTTCCAAATATTTAGAAACAAAAGTGCTATTTATTTGGAAAACAAAAACCTAAAAATCTTTGTCTCTTGAGGCTATTTCTTTTTATAAAAGCCATTGATTAAATAAATCATTGATTATGTATTTGTGTGTGTGTAAATAAATATACACTTACATACAATATTTATTATAAAAACAAACAATATCACACTTTTACAGCCAAAAGGCTCTATAATCAACATCATCATCATCGGCAGCATCTTATGCGGTATAGTATCATCATCATACTCATGATGACGATGATGATAATAATAAATAGTAATGTTGCCTCCGAGAGAAGCTATTGGATAATACATATTACATTGTTTTAAATGTGCAAAAGTTAAAAATTTAAACATACAAATAAAAAAAGCAAATCAAACAAATATTCCTTACCTACCTACATACGAATACGAGTATATTTGAATGTAAAGATACATGGACGGACGTACAAACGTACTATAAACCTGAGTATACATTTAAATGTTTGTTTTAAATTGTATACGAGTAGTTTTGTGTCTGTATCTATTGTTGGACTATAGAAGACGAAGAAGAATTGTTCAGAGTTTACTTTAAAAATTACATGCTATAAGTCAAATATTACCAGAAAACCAACATACATATGAATCGAACAACATCAATATCAAACAATATACAATTAAGGGAAATAAAGTAGCAGTGAATACCTCAATGCTACTTTAGCACTCACTTCAGTTGATTAAGGGGGTTACTAGCTTTAGAAATCAATGAAAACGACAATATTTAAGCAATTATTAAATAAATAATTTATTCCAAAAATTCTTTTTGCAATAGAAAAACACAATATTAGCTATTATTCTAAAAATTATTATTTAGTATTTGGACCATGTCAACCCTGGAAAATATTTCATTAAATACTCTTTTTTTAAGGCAAAATCGGGTGCCATCGTGGAGTCTTGGGTACTCATGTGAGAAAAAAAGTTTTGTTTCACACACGAATAAATTCTTTTGTCCCTAACGTAGCCGGATTTTTAAATTTTTATTTTCATTATAATGGTACGAGGATAACCCAAAATTAAAAAAACGCCCAAAAAGTTAGTAGTAGTTTTTTAATTAAAAAAAAAAATACTAGACAAAATTTAAAAATGTCTCTACGTTAGGAACTTAATTTTTTAGTCCTCTAGAACACCAAAAAAAAAAAAAAACAATTGAAATCGGCCCACCCCATAAGGCTGCGCAGTGGTAGCCGATATTCCATATCTGGTTTTGAGAAAAAAAAAATTCAAGTAAATAAGGGACAAGGAGTTTTTTTTACATGTTTTTTATAGCATATAGAAAAAAAGTATAAAAAATCGAGTTGGTTCTGAATATCAACGATTTTGTCGAATTCTGTACCTAGCCAGCAAAAATATACATTACCAAGTAATTAAGCATGTAAGTAGGGAAGGAATAGTTTCACTAGTTACTAGGCTTTTAACTTTCTTAGTTATTTTAGCGGTAACAGTATTTTAGTTATCCCGGTAAGAAATTTTTAGTCCCATTACGCCCGAATTCTAATGACTGGTTAGTTTATGATCACAATTTGGGAAAAATTATCTCTTTGCATAGATTTTACCTTGTCAGATTATTGTGGTAACGATACTTTAAGGATAACGCTATTTCAATCATTTCGTCAACGGTATTTTAGCGATAAAGATATTTTAGTTTTTTCGGTACCGGTATTTTAAGGATCTTGGTATTTTGGTTGATAACGGTATTTTGCGGATCAATTGTGCTTGTAATCCCTGAAAATGACACAAAATTCAAAATAATTATTGTGATCGCGACACATCAAGTCTGATATTTATGTTATTATTTTTTATTTTATTTATTAATAATAATATAATTACAAATTATATACTATTACCCTAACCGAGCAGTAGCTACTATGGCTTTCGGCGCGTTGTAGCGAAAATAGACCAGTACTTCTGGTAGAAATCGAAAATTTTCATATATTTATTACTGTAGGAATTAATTTTTTTAACGAATGCAATTCTGTGGAAAGACTTCTTATTTGAGATAAGGTAGAACTACCAAAAAACGACTGTTAAAATGTTGTTTAAAAGGCATAAAATAACTTAAATTGTAGTTACTTTTACTACTGAAAACGGTAAAAATAACTAATAGAAAATAACTATCTGAAAGCAACTATATATGCAGTAAAAATAACTAGCAATGCTATTGAATTAACTAATATGGTGTTTATTTATATTTTATTGAAATTCACAATGCAAATATTAAAGTCCAGAAAAAATAAATCAGCTCCGGTGGTTTGTATGTATTATTGAATGCTGAAAAGAAAAAATGTAATTGACATCAAATTGACCCATAAAGTTTACTCAATTATAGTTTACCCTATTATGCTCCCACAAAACACTCATTAAAACGCTTAAAGCTATTAATGTTATCAAAAAAGCCTATTCCGGAAATAAAAATAGCCAGATCGGAGTACTAGTATCAACATAGCCAGATCGAAATACTAGTATCAACCTAGCTAATATGTTTTGATTTGTATTATTTTTGGGGGTTGAAAGCTGGTTATAAATTGGAGGTTGAAAGCTGGTTATAAATTGAAAATAACATAAAAATAATCTCGATGTATATAAAAACAAAAAGCTAATATAACTGTAAAAAATATTACACTAAACATTTTTTATATAAATAGAACATTTTTGGTCTTCAAAGTTTAGTAACGTCATGATGCTTGTTAGGAAAAGACCTAACCACGTGCTTGATTACTAAGAAGACAAGAATGGAGCAAAATTGATGATTAATAGGTTTTTTGTTAAAGTTCTGCCTATTATGGAGGCTCTAGCTTTTCTAAAACTTCGGGTTCTGATGAGATCTTTAACCAGATCAAAATACTAGTATCAACCTAGCTAATATGTTTGATTTGCTTTATTTTTGTAAATATACGGAGGTTAAAGGCTCGTTATAAATTGAAAAGAAAAATAATTTTGTTTTATTATTAAATGAAGAGTTTTATCTGTTTTACAAACTTACCAATTTAATTTCTTTTTTATTTCATTATTAATACTATCTATTTATTTTTTTTATAACAATATTTTAATACTATCTATTATTTTTTTTATAACAATATTTTTTTTCGATTGCATGTTCTTTTTCAAAATTATGTGCGTCACAACAGGGCTGATTTTGGTGCTGCCATTTTGGCAGCTTTCAGTTCTACCAGTGTTGCGTCAAATTGCGCTTTAAAATCACCACATTTTTTATATTTTATTTTCAAACTAATGATTATACAAATTAAATTCTTTTATTTTAACAAATCGAGATAATAAAAAATGGAAAATGTGATGATTATGATAACTTTAACATTTAGAAAATGTACTTATATATTTTATATTTTATTTACAAATTTATGATTATAAAAATGTAATTCTTTTGTTTTAAGAAATAGAAGTCACACAAAATTTTAAATTAAACGGTTCTGATAAATTTCGGCACTTAAAAAAATTAATCAGCTTTATTATGCAATAAACAAATAAAACTTAAATAAAAATTTAAAATTTTTTTTTAAGAATATCTAATGAACAGAGCTTGTATTTCCTTGACAAGTTTTCTGCAACATTATAGAATATTGAATAATTAAAAGAGATGTTATGCGGTTTGTTAATATTGAAGAAAAGCGTGTTCACCAGCAAATAGTATATTTTTGGTAAAACGTCTGAAATTTTAACACTTTATTAAAAAAAGAAGTTTGATTTAAATACTCCGACTATATAGATTTCTAACAATGACTGATTTTGTTGCTATTTATCTGGAAATGGTATTTATTACCAAAACTATGAAAAAAACAAATTAACTACCCACAATTAACATTACCACACAAGTCGTAACTATTTTACAATTATTCCCTTAAAAAACAAAATAACTACCCAAAGTAACTGTTACTACAATACAATATTTTTGGTTACCCGACGAAAAAGTTCCGATTTTATATATTATCACATATAACTGAACATCACATCTCTTCTGATTAAAAAATGGCATACATAAGCTGATCGCATTGCATCTCATGAGATCGAATCTCATATAGTTTAATCCGAGAAATGGGTCTATCAAATATTATCAAATTATATATAACTTGATACAATTTCAGCTAATAAGTTTTTTTATTAAAAAAAAATTAAATGTTTTGAAGATCAGTACTTTTTATGTTAGTCCAGTTAAATACTACTTGTAATTTATTTATAAAACATATAACTATTCAATAAAAAAAATATTAAAATCCAAAAATTTATGGTTTTTATGAACCTCAAGTTGGAACATATAATAAATTTAAAACACTAGGTAAAACAAATCACAACATTTACTGCATTCAAAATAATCCATGCTAAAAATACGAAACAAATGTCAAAACAACAGGATCTTTTGTAAAATGAACAAATTTTCCTTTATTTTACAAAATTTTTGGTTATTTTGACATTTATTTGTATTTTTACGCATGAATTATTATCAGTGCGAGGAAGAAAATCTAATTTTTTATACTCAAATTTTCGAGTACAAGACTTACAGATTTTTTCTATAGCAGAAATAAACAGCAAACTTTACACGTCATTGTTAAAATATTTTAAATTAATAACTTTACGGTCGGAATTATGAATTAATGCGATATTATTTTATGAAGAATAAATCTCCCTATTTAGTACTTTAGCAATTTCATATTGTTCAAAACAACTATATTGTTAAACACAAAACTGGATCAGTGGTAGAAAATATTGCCTATAGAGGAACAAAGCAAATATTTAATTTTTAAAATTGAAAATTTAGAATCCATTGCGAATGTTATAACGGTTGGATGGTTAATTTGTTTAAATTAACTGTTTAAAAAACTATCTTCTAAAAACCAGAACTGGTTCTAAGACAGTTTAAAAAAATATATATTATCAATGGTACTTTTAACTAATTAATTTTCATGCTTTTAATCAATTTAAGTTAAATTTTAAAGTTAATTTGCGTAAGTTTTGCATAATTTTTGTATAACTTACGCAAAACATACTAAAACATATGCATTAAAAGCCCTTCATAAAACTGTTTCGTTTAAAACTAGTTGGCATATAAAATTTAAAACCTAATTTTTTTATAAAAATATTAAAAAGAAATTGTTTTTACTCTAATGTATATGAAAAAAAAGAAACGAACTTTAAATAATATAACACATATTTTTTACCGATCGAAGACATACTACACTAATAGCTACAAATCAGTAGTTAAATATTTTTGCTAAAACCACTAATAATTATTAGAAAATTTGCTTAATTTAGCAATGTTTTTTTTTTGCACAATATTACACACGGAAAATGAAAGTTTCAACCGAATTGAAAGTCTATTTTGGTGGTTACAATCAATAAATTCATTTACTACAACAATATTCAATTCTAATTTCTAAATATTTCTGGTGTTCCAATTTAAGTTTGTCTTCACAAAGTGAACAAAAAATTTCTTATAAGTTATGAAAAGTCTCCATAATATTTTTGAAACTATATTTTATGAAACTTTTTAATTAGGCTTATGAAATTTTTAATTAATAAAATTAAAATATTTATAAAATTTTTTGAAAAACGGCATTAAGGGGTTACATCCACCTAAATGTTTTTTTTATTTTGATTTATTTCAATTTTTTCAACCGCTATACCATCAGAGCAATCTCAACATGTTATACTTGATAGATAAAACATACATGACTTGCTTGCTCAAAATTGCATTACTTTACAGCTTACAAAAAGTCCAAAATAAGTAGTTATATATGTAGTTACTAGAGTTGATATGATTGAATAGTAGTTGCATATGAGTGTATATTTTAAACATATACATCTAAATATAATTAGATCCGAGTTTTAGTCTAGTCAATTTGCATTAAATATTACTATTGCATTAAATGATTGTATGACAATATACACAATTTCATACAAATGCAACTTCATCCCATCATAAACACTAAGTCCATAAAAAAACATTAAGTTTTCTTCTCGTACAAATGTGGTATTAGCAAAAATTGTTTTTTAAATATCAAAAATGATGACGTCAATAACTCAAATTTTTTTTTAGTATATACCTGCCCTAAAATTGTAAAACTGACTAGAAAAAATTCGAGTTTGAGTATCCGAAAACTTTTAAATCGCAATGTCTCCTTAAATGTGGTACCGATATTTTGGCAAAGAAATTATTTTGTAAGAAGAAGAAGAGAGGGGAAGAAAGAAGTCGTATTTGAAAATGGAATGGAAGACCTGTTTAGAAATTCATGGTTTTTGATTAAATGTAGGTTACCGAGTAAAAAAATTATATAGGGTTCAATAATTCAATAAAATCAGATACAATTTAATTCGAAAAATGGTGAATATAATTATAACTACGTTGATCAAATTGCATTTAGTTCTTCAAATAATATATAATTGAAACCGAAATTTGACCAGATATTGTTGTACTAAATAATATATTTATATGTCCAATTTGGTTACTTTTATTAAATATAATATTAAAATTTAAAAAATCTTTTATTAATTGAAATTTTAAATAATTTTTTATAAAACATTAAATTTTTTACTAAAGGTGATAAAACAAAAATTTAAATAAAAATGTGATTTTTGAACTATTTATTTTAAAGTAAAACTGAAGTAACAAATTAGTTCTGAAACTGTTTTAAATAAAATGAAATGAAGAAGAATGAAGTAATGCATGAATGTTAATTTAAAATTGTGAAAGGCGTGGTAGAGAAGAATGAGTGTATTTTCTAAAAATCGCAACTACATTGCAAATTTTCAATTTTCTGAATCAGACTGCGCAGTTTCTGATATTGAACCTTCGTCAGTGACCCTGTTTTTTGAATAATGTAATATTTGTTATATTTTTATTTGTTCGATTGCGTCTATATGAAATTTTCTGTGCAATCACTGACCGTGGTATAGATAAACTGATTTTTAATTCCACATGCACTCGCACTACACGTTAGACAGAGCGCTTAAGCCCACTGATCTATCGTCAGGTTGAGTTTTGTTGTGATTAAAACTAGTTTTATTTTGTAAAATTCGTACGAAAAATTAAAAATTTAATAAAATTTTGTTTGTGTGACTGCTGGAAACAGTTAATTTTAACCGATAGTTCGTATTAACAGGTGTTTTTTTTATATTGAAATCGTTGGTAAAACGTCGGGACTTTTAATTATTTTAAATGAAACATGGATTTCATGTTTGCGTTTATTAATACGAGACAAAAAAGCTTATTTGAAGCAAGGATATGCGATAGATAGTAGGAAAATGGGCATTTGTATTTTTTTAAATACAAATATAACAAAAGAGAACTCAACACTCCGCTAAAGTTTTGAATTATATATGGAACTGGACTAAATTTGAACTAATAATTTATATTCCTTTTGGCATATCTGATTAAATTCGTTATACAAGTAATAAGATACATGTAGATATGAGGTCGTATAAAATTTCTTCGAATAGTAAAAACTATATTTTTTTATATATTGTTCAGTACAAATCTGTATATAACGAGATATAATTGTATTAAATAATATATAATAATATATAATTATTTTTACTACGGTTGACATAAAATAAATTTTGTTTCTTTATACTGGTCGAGTATAAAAATTGCGTCTAATGCTAGGTATACAATTTAAATTTGTCTGGGTATCATTTCAGAATGTCAAATTCGCACCATTTCTCGCAATGCTATTTTAATGCCCTCAACTGTTGTCAAATCACTACACCATACAGCAGCGATGAAATGAATTTCAAAGACTGCAATTGAATCAGTATCTATAAAATAAAAACAAATGTACAAAATTCATAGGTGGTCCTCTTCATAATACAACAACCAAAATGCACAAAAAAGAATACAACTTGAGAGATGGTCAAGCCAAGATTTTGTTGTTTTTTTTTTTTATTGTTGTTAAGATTTTGAACAACAACTACTGCATTTATGTTTGTCTGTAATGTTTTCTGTTGTTTGTATATTTACTGTACCCTACAACGAGCGTTTGCCACGTTTGACGATTTCTAGTACACAAAATAACTGAATGACTATTAGACGACTATTGCTTCCAACAGTTCAACATGTTAGAAAAACATATAAATTCTTATAAAATCGATGCATTTAAAAAAAGAATATCAATAATCGAAAAACGAAGTTAACCACTGAATTAGCATAAACAAAACCAAACATACAGCATTAATGGTTAGGGTTAGAAAAGAGGATTCGGAGAACTGAAATGCTTTCCTAACCCGACTCAAGTCCCTAAAGACTTACACTTAAGCCAGAATGTCGACATGTTCTGCGCTCTAAAAATCGGTCCCAGAAACTCCGTCGCACTGACGAAATTACTCACCTCTTCCATCCTATGCCCATAAGATCCCCCAATGTGCATAAATGGTTAAACCAAAAGCAAAACATTTTATGTAAAGCTATTTAATTTTAATTACATACATAATATCATATTTAATTTTTTTCACATTTTTTTGTTGTAACATTTTTTTCAATAAATCAGAAATCAATGTTCTCCACGATGAAACTGACACACAGTAATGAGAAACGGTTTATCATTAACTTACTTTTTTTTTTTAAATTTTTAAAAATATAATTTTTTTCAAATATTGGCCCACGAACATTAAGTAACGAAAAATGAACCTTTGAACTTTTAAAAAATAATCTAATCAGTTGACATACCACTTTAAATGCAATTTTGTCATCTTTAATTTAAGACCTCAGCGATTTACGTAGCAACACTGCTTTTCATTATATGCTTAATTTTGTAAAGTAATGTTAGCACCTTTTTCCGATTTTTTTTTTTTCAATTTTCAAGGCGCCATATTTCGCGATCCAAGTGAGCCAAAAATTGTTTTCAACCTTAGTTGCATAAAAAAACAATATTTGTGTCAACTTTAAACAAATTTAGAAGGGGTGAGGTTCAAATTCAATAGTTTTCAGTTGGTTATAAATTAAACAAGCCTAATTTAATTTAATTGTTAAAGAGTTTAAAAAAATTGAAGGTTTAAAAACTCTACTACTAAAATATTTTACACAATTTTTTTAAGAAATAATGAACAGTTTAACTGGTAAGTGCTATATTGTAAAATATCATAATTTTTAAAGTTTAAACCATAGCAAAAGGAAAAAAAAAACCCCGTAATATAATACAACAGTATAACGTTCAGACATTTCACATAATTTTTTTTCAGGTGCATGAAATTAAAAAATTAAACAAAACTAAAATAATAAAATAGTAAAAATATAAAAATGTATGTATTTTACTACAGTGTTAATTTTTAATTAATTTTTAATTAATATTCATTTGACAAATTTAATTTGGAACTGTTGAGGTTAAGAAGAAGAATAAACGTTTTTCTCTAAAATTTATAAACACTATTAATTTTTAAATCAGACTAGACTAGTTTCTGCCTTTTATGGACAGGCTCATCAGTGATTTTCCATTTTTAAATTGTATTATTATTTGTGTCTTATAATTGTCAGATTGTCTCTATATGATAAATTTTTCAACAACATGCGGCTGTAAGAATCAAACCTGCGCTCATCTTACATTACAAACGTAACAATACCAAGTCATGACCGTTTAGCTATCAAACCCAAGTATGTCCTCGAATCCAATGCAGCTAAATTGCAGTTTTCTTTCCTATTAGCTTTTCTGTTATTGTATATTATACTTAGAAGTGACAACGCTAATAACACAGCACTTACAGTTTAAGTATTTTAGTATATTAATTTTTTAATTTAATGTACATAAACAAAAATCATTATAATATGATAACTTTTGCAAATGCAAATTTTTCTGCTTTACTCTATGCAACAACATATTTTAAATGTGCGCGCATATTATACCAAAAGTATGTTTTTGAGGACAACTTTGAAAGCTATGCTGTTTGAAAAATCGCGAATATGTAGCATAAGCCACTATATGGAAATACTTTTTTTTTTTAAATATTTCAAATTAATTGTTTATTTTTTAACTAACACTTATTCAGGTCAATTATGTATTAAGTGTTCATATTCGCTAAAACTGTATAAAGGGTAAAGACCTAGACTCAAAAAAAAAGTTTGTAAAGTCAGCAAAAAATTTTGCTGAGTCAGCAAAATTTTAGTCAGGAGGGTGCTAGCAAAAAAATTGCTAATGTCAGCAAAATCTTTTGCTGAAAGTCAGCGAGCTGATTTTTAGCAACAAAATTAGTAGATTCAGCAAAAGTTTTGCTAACACTTAGTAGACTGAAAAAACGCAAAAAAATTGTAAAAAAGTTGTAATTTAGTTAATATATTTGCTGAAAATCATAAAACATATCTTTGTGATTCTTTTAAAAATAATTTACAATAATTACGAAATATAAAAATTTTCATTTTCCCACATTGACGACATGAATTAATTTCATATCTGAAAATATATAGAAATAAATATATATAACATAACAAAAATTTTCTTTCAACTACTTACATCAATCGTTGTCTAAATGATTCTTTCTTTTAAAGAACGCAACTGCCGAAGATAATTATAGAAACGAAACGAAAAAATAAACAAAAACAAACGAAACGAAAAAAACAACCCTTTTTTTGCAATAAGAAAAAGGAACCATACAAATCTACCTAAGATATGTGTCTTTGTCTTTCGCTTTACTCTGTCTACATGTCTGTATATGTTTGTTTGCAATTTGACCGCACTAGATTATTAATCTATTAACATTTATTATAGAAATACATATTAAATTTAAATATTTTCTTTTGTCTTTTATTTTATTAACAGACAATTATTTTCACAAGCCGGTGACAACGCAAAATTTAAGTTGTTTTAATCCTCAATTTTGTTTTATGTATGAAAAAGAGATACAAAAGTCTTCCATGGTTGATTTTTTTATATGTCTTATTAGAGTTGTACTTTTTAGTATCATTTTCCTCTTCTCTACTACATCTTGACATGCCGCGATATCTGCTTCATTGTGCGTATATCTTTCAATCTGGTTTTCGTCCACACTATTAATGTGCTTATCAGCACAATTTTTTTTAGCAAAATTAATTAGTAAAACATTAGTATATTAGTAAAGCATTAGTATAAAACAGTTAAGTGCTGAATAAGTATAACAAAAATTTTAGCTGAAAACACGATTTTAGCAAAAAGATTTGCTAAAAAATAGTATACCTGATTTACAAGACGTTTTACTAACTTTTGTACTAACTTATTTTTTTGAGTGTACATAATACGTGAAGCAGTGGTTTAAAGATGAAGTTATGTGCATTTAATATGAACCATAAATATGAATACAGGTCTTGTCAATTAATTCCATCCAAAACAAAATCATATTGATTGTTTTCGAAAAGTTTTAAATGCAAAACCGCCAAACTTTAAAGAAATTTTTCTCGAAATCTGTACCATTGATCAAAAAATTAAGGAGACCATTGAAACCAGCATGCCCAAAGTATATATAATTGATGGTCAGATCTTTATTAGTTTTTTAAAAATAATGTTTTGTCCTCCTCTGTTATTAATTATATGGAAACATTTCACAAGTGAATTATTATGAAATGTAATTGACGGTGTCAAGTTTGATCACGTTATCACTTCAAATATTAATTACATTACTGTCTTTTATTTTTTTATTCAAACTTTAACCCACTTACAATAAATGTTTTTTATTAAGACGATTTTTTACAATTTTCTGACGATTTTTAAAAAGATGATGTAGATTTTGACCATTTCGTCTGGAAGATTGGGCGATGTTAAGCTCAAAAAACCTGACAACAGTGCCTACAACACATTTTGGAACTAGGCTTATATGAGCTAACTTATAAATGTTTGACACATAGTGAAACTGAATTTAGATGCATCTTATTTCTAAAGGTTTTTTGAATTGAGAGAATCGATGGTCCATTTCGTCCATTCGTCGACTTTACTTAACAACTCGAACATGTAAAGTTTCGCAATGAAAAGTCTTTACCTATTTAAAACTCAAAAAACAAAAACCTGACTTGAATCTCATAAAATATTTTTTTATTTCCTGGGTAAAAATATTCATATATGTATCCATAGAGGTTCAATGTATACTTGCTTGAAAACATACCCAGCCAGAAAAATACAAACAGCAAAGCATTGGCCCAGTGCTTTCAACGGTGGTATGAGCGTTGGCAGAGCGTTGGAAATCTGAAGATTTAAGTGCTTTGCCAACCCTAAAATGATAACACCGGGCATGAATTGGCCGTTCCTTTTTAAAACGTTGGCAAAGCACTGGCAATGAGCGCTTTTCCAGTACCAAAACCATAATTTTAAAACGTTGGCAAAGCATTGGTAGAAAAACCAATAAAGTGCTTTTTTTAATATAATATGTGCTTTGCCAACCCCAAAATGATAACACCGGGCAGGGCTTGGCCTTTTCTTTTTTAAAACGTTGGCAAAGCACTGGCAATAAGCGCTTTGCCAGTACCAAAATCAAAAACAACCAATAAAGTCCTACTTAGTAATTCACTTCAGTAAAGAGTTGTATTATTTCCTATTGAATGATTTTGGTAATTTGAACAGAAATAATAATAGGCTTCCTTCAGCTAAGTTAATTACAAAATAATATCAAATTATTTTTGTGATAAGTTAGCACGATTTCTTTACTACAATTTTACTAAAGAAAGAAATTTGAAAATAAATTTCTTAAGTAAAATTTAGTACAAAAACTATACTTTGTGCTGACTATAATAGGAGACCTTAATATTCTTAACTTCAAATCATAAATTGCAATTTAGTTTTGAATTTTTCCATTCTTGTAATTTTAAATTTTATAAAGGTATAGATTAGAAAAGTTTTTAAATACGATTTGAGTAAACACTTATTATACACTCAGAAAAAAAGGCAGTAAAGTCAGCATCATGTTTGCTGGGAGGATACTTGCAGAAAAATTGCTAATATCAGCAAAAAATTTCATAAATTAGCAATTTTTCTACAAGGATCCTTTCAGCAAAAATGTTGCTGACTTTATAGGCTTTTTTATTGTGTGAATTTGATTTTCAATACCATAAGTTCTGCCTATTATGGAGGCTCTAACTTTTCTAAAACTTCGGGTTCTGATGAGATCTTTAGCCAGATCGAAATACTAGTATCAACCTAGCTAATATGTTTGATTTGCTTTATTTTTGTAAATATACGGAGGTTGAAAGCTCGTTATAAATTGAAAATAACATAAAAATAATCTCGATGTATATAAAAACAAAAAACTAATATAACTGTAAAAAATATTACTTGAGCCAGAGTACAAACTAAAATTTTTTTATATAAATAGAACATTTTTGGTCTTCAAAGTTTAGTAACGTCATGATGCTTGTTAGGAAAAGACCTAGCCACATGCTTGATTACAATGAAGACAAGAATGGAGCAAAATTGATTATTAATAGGTTTTTTGTTAAAGTTCTGGCTATTATGGAGGCTCTAACTTTTCTAAAACTTCGGGTTCTGATGAGATCTTTAGCCAGATCGAAATACTAGTATCAACCTAGCTAATATGTTTGATTTGCTTTATTTTTGTAAACATACGGAGGTTGAAAGCTCGTTATAAATTGAAAATACCATATACTTATGGTTTGTTGATTTTAAATTCAATTAAGACTTCAAAAAAAGAATTAAATTTTAAAGTATGCAAAATAAATTTAGAAAATGCTATTAATTTGTTATTTTTATTAAAACCTGCTACCTTATTTAAAAACAAGTACATGTATTAAATTTCGTTTGTACAAACGATTGTAAATTTAATAAATCGAGCACTAGTAAAGAACTTTTGGCCAGCGTTGAGAAAACGTTGTGAACAAGGGATGTGCCACTGTTTTTATTAAGTTAACGGTTGTAAATTTTGTAAATAAGTACTGGCAATGCACTTTTAGCCAATGTTGGGAAAGCGTTCTAAGTCAGTACTATGCCAGTCCATTTTTATTTTTACGGTTGTAAATTTTGTAAGTCAAGTACTGGCAAAGCACTTATTACGAACGTTGGCAGAGCGTTCTAAGCCAGGGCTGTGCCAGTGCTTTTATTATTTTTGCTGTTGTAAATTTTGTTCATTAAGCAAATGGCAAAGCACTTTTTACTAACGTTGGCAGAGAGTTGTAAATCAGTGCTTTGCCAGCACTTGTTGGATCATTGGCAACGAGTGCTCTGCCAGTGCTTGATTTTTCAGACCATTGGCAATTTCTGGCTGGGTAGTTATCCAGGTAGAAATGGCGAACCGTTCCAAATTTATAATTACAAATGATTTTAGCTATTTGTTCTTATATTATAAATTTTTTTGATTTAAGAGGAAAAATGTGTAATAATCTTTTGTTAGCTTTTCATAATTATAATTACATATTACGGTAAACAAAGAAGAATAGCAACTAAATAAAAAGGAATTTACAAACCAACGCTAAAAGGAATTTACAAACCAACAGTAAATAATCGCTGTCGTTGTTAGGACTATTTAAGCATAAATTTCTTTTGAAGGTGACGGTCCATATGGTCCATTTGGTACTGACGGTCCAAATGGTTTTAACAGTTATTTGAGAAACCTACGTAAGAAACCACGATATATATTAAAAAAAAATTTCAGAGGCGGATCCTTAATGGTTTGGGTCGCTTATTGTAAATACATTTATAAAGCATCCCAGGTAGAAATTGCCTAACCGCATCAAAAAAAAATAGTGCTAGCAAACCATTGTTACTTTTGCAAAACCCACTGTGTTAAAAATTACCAACGGTGCAACTAATATTTTACTAAGAAAACACAATTTCGTTTGCAAAGCATGTGTTTTGCCAGTAACACCAGAAAAATGCATAGCCAATTTGGGTTTTGCTAATATTACATTCAAAAAGAAGCATTATTTTTAATATTTTATTATATTTCACACATTTAAATATGATGTACGATTAAGGCCAAAATGCATTTCTGCTTTTTGAATATGTTTTATTTTATATATTTCTCAAAATAATGTAATTTAAGCAATTTTAAAAGCACAACATTTTTTGAATTACCAAGATTGCTAATCCCACGTTCTGAAAACGCCGAGCATTGCCTACGCTTTGCCAACACTGTGTCGATTGTATTTTTCCGACTGGGATTTGATAAAAAGTTATGAAACTTGTTTATAATTTCTATGAAACATTCCAAAAATATAATAAAGAATGTCTCAATTTGTCCTTTTATGAAACAGCTTAATCATAATTATGATGTGTTTTAATAGACGCAATCAAAGAAGTTTTTATCATTTATAAAGTTTTTCATAAATATGATGAAGATGTTTTCCTGCGTGTACCGGGTTTTTTTCTGGGTGCTTAAAACCGCTATAATTTTTTCTCAGTCAAAAATATATTATTAATGTGGATGAATTTCGAATGCTTAAATACCTGCTAACACATAAATATACCAAATGTTATGCTTGTCATACAAAAATCTTTTTGAAAATATTTTGCATTAAGTGTCGAACATTTTTAAATTCCTCATACACTTAAGATTTTAAGATTTTAAGATATAGATATATTCTGGATTTTACGATTAAGATTTTAAATAAAATCTTTTAAGTTTGGAACTGAAAAAAACTCAAAATTTAAATGTTGACATTTGATTAGTGTAGGGTGTCTTTTAGTAGTTTTGGCAAATTTTATTTTATGTATTTTTGCTTTATATTGTTATCTCTTTAACAAAAGAAGTACAACATACATATTTTTTTTTTATTTATATACAGTGGGGAACACACGTGACTACATGTAAGTACTTTTTGCACCTAAAACTTCAGACCGAAACATATGTGACGCTAGAACTAAAGTATACTTTTCTAAAGATATAAGGTAGGCTGAATGAAATAATATTTCTCATAATACTTGTCACGGCTGCAGAACACACTACTCTTACCCTTCTTTCAGTTTTTGAATTTCTAAGAAAAATTATTTCCCTAGGACAGTATTGTAAATTGAAATTGAGGTTGTAACTGCAATTTTAAAGTCACGCAGTGTAAAATTTTAAAAAATTCGAATATATTATCAAGTTAAAACATGATAAGAGTAAAAAGTATTATAAAAAATATATTTCCAGAAAGGTGAAAAATCGGAGCATTTTGATCAATAACGACACTTTTCCCGATAATATAGCTCGAACGCCTGATGTCGGAGAGTTATTCTCGGACCATATTTGGATTATTCAGCGTACCTTATATCTCTAGAAAAGTATACTTCAGTTTTACTAGTCAAACATTTTTCGGCCTGAATCTTTAGGTGTACAAAGTACTTATATGCACTCACGAGTGCTCCTCACTGTATGTCTATATGACTTTTTGTTTGGACACAAATATTTCATCCATACCTGTTGGCTTAGTTTGCATTTTGAATTTTAACATCAAGTGCAGTTTAGTAGTTCTCCTTATTATTAAATACAATCATTTTATAACGAAAAATAAAAATATTTCTGTAATATCTTTTGGGCATTTTTATACCATTGAAATTATATTTATTTGTTTGTAAATTATTTAATTTTATTTTGCATTTTATATGCCATTTAATAACCCAGCAAACATTTTGTATTAAAATAGCATTTCCCATTGCAATGACTGCAGTACTTGTGTTTTTCGTAAATAATAACATTGCTAATTATTGAGACCGTAATTTTACGCGGACCAAAAAATTAAATTATTGTTTCAGCCTTTGCTCTGAAACAATAATTTAAATATTAAAGTCAATTATTAATAACAAAAAATTATAAAAAATACTCTCGCCATAAGACCTAGTGTAGATTATGGGTCTAGCTGAGTGTATCACAAACACGATTTGAGAAGTTGCAATATACCCTAAAATTTTGGAGATGACTGGAAAAGAATATTTTTTTGCGACTGGAGCATTTAAAGATTTGTAATTCAGTGGCTTTTTAACCGATTTTAAATTTTCAAGCGGGATTTGAAAGAAACTTGAATATTGAATATTGTTGTTTTAAAGAAGTTAAAAAAACCTCATAAAAAATTTAAAAAGTAAAAAAAATTCAAATTCCAGTCACGTTTAAGGATTAAAAATTAGTAATTTTTGTATGAAAACATACCTTTCATATTTATAATTACCAGTGTTGCCAGAACTTGTTTATCAGAAATGGCTAAATTTGAGGCAACATGGCTAAACATGGCTAAAATATTTTATATAAAATTTTTTTGGGTTTTAAGAAAGAAATACTGAAAATAGTGAAGCCTCTCAAAAACGCACAGTCCGAGTAGCCTACAACTCACTTTACTAAAATTTCCGGCTCTTTGAATCAAAATTTTAGAGCATTGTTATCCTCCCAATTACGGGATTTTGTATTAAACAAACACGGAAACTTACACGAACTTTCTGAATTGTTTTTATTATTTTTAATTGATATTTTTTCTTGATAATCTAAAACTAATATAGACTAAATATTTTTGCGAATCATAAAATTTCTAATAACAAAATTTCATCGATTTGTATTTTGTGAAAAGTGCATGTTTTTTTGCATATTTTGGCTTTAAACACATATTTTGATCATTTTAATGCATATTTAGTCCTTTTTAGTGCTTATTTTGACAAAAGTGGATGTTTTGCATATTTTGGCTTTTAGCACATATTTTGATAATTTTAAAGCATATTTTGTTCTTTGTAGTGCATATATTTCATTTATTCGAAGTTCTTTTTTTTTTAATTTGCTTAAAACTATACAATTTCGATGCATTTTAATATTTTCATTTGAGCAAAATCATTTTTACATTCAAACTAACTTAATTTAATCCTGATGAACACAAGAAAAGCGTAAGACTGTGTTCCTCTGGAAAACAAAGATGCGAAGTTTTTTTTTATATTTTAAATATTCGAGTTTCGTTATTTTAAGTCCATGTTTTTCATGTTTTAGTGCATATTTTTCATTTTTAGCTGCTTATTACATATAGTGAAACGCATATTTCTCTTTTTCAGTTGCATACAACTCCTTGCCCTAATAATTATATTTCAGTTTGTTTTACAAATATATTAAGATATTTGTTATCGAAAATATATACAAATTTGGTACTTTTTTATAAAAACTTTTTTAACAACCTTTTAAGTGTAGAAATTTATTTTTGCACTGTCATTTCATAAACCATACAAAAGTTTTAAAAATGAAAAAGTGCATTTAATTTTGTTATAATTTTCCGCTCAAAAATTTTATTTTGTACAAAATTGCAAAAAAATCTATAAAAAGGCTTAAAATTTTCTAAAAATGGCTAAAATTAGCAGAAAAAAAAACCGGGGTAATATTATCGAAGTGCTTAGTATTTATAAAACTACACAAGTTTCAAGTTAACTTTCGACAAAAGAAAATTAGTGCAATAAATAAAAGCCATTGAATATTATGGAACTTCATCATTACCTCACTTTCAAAATTAGTGGTTCTTTTATTCACACAGAAAACAGACTCGGTAGTAGGAACATTATTTGCTGCTAATCGAACGATTCGGTAGTTCCGATCGAATTTTTCGATTTAAACAACAGAAATTCTGGCCCGACAATAAAATTTCGATTATCTCAACTGAAGTTTGATAGACACAACCGAATCTTTCGATTGGCTACTAATACGGTTGGTACTGTCTGTTTTCTGGGTGTTTGAAAACCCTTCAGGTCTCTTTCAAATATCGTTTAAAAATCCAAAATCGGTTAAAAAGTGACTAAAATCCAGATGTTTAAATGCGCCAGTGGAAAAAAATACACTTTTCCCATTATCCAGAAGATTTCAGGGTATATTGCAACTTCTCAAACAACAAATAAATTAAATAAAGTAATTAAAAAAATTTACTAAATGAGTGATATTTTGATAAATTTGAAAATCTGATAAATTTTAAAGACGCAAACAGGCAAAAATAAAATATAAATTACGCTTTGGTGCGACGCTACAAAACATAAATGACTGCCCCAGGCAGTTGTGTTTAAAATATAAAGGGGTTTAATGGTGTTAACCATATTTTCAATATTTCTTTTTTGTATTTTAGAATTATCTTCATTTAAAAAATGTAAAATTGCGTCATACTTATATGTATATACATTAGAGCGACTCACCAAAAAAAGTGATCGATGTACCCTCCTAAAAATGAACCTTGGACTTTTTGAAGATGACATTTAAAATATTTTGTTAATTTGAAAATCTGTTTCCTTACCAACATATACAATATGGGTATCATTAGAAAGGTTTTTTTGAGGATTTAGTTCTAGATCATGTATGGATGAAAATAAGACTAAAGAAAGAAAAAAAAATGATCCAAGACTTTTTGGCGGCATATTTTTTTCGCAAATTAAAAAAGAATATGCCGCCAAAAACAAGTGGATCATTTTTTTTCTTTCTTTAGTCCTATTTTCATCCATACATGATTTAGAAACTAAATCCGTGATCATATTAGAGTTACCACAAAATTGCATTTATATATATTCCAGAGCACCGTGTAAAATGCATCTAATTTGCAAAAATCTAAATTATTTACATACAAAGATGATGTACTTGGCAAAAGAAAAAATTTGATACCCATATTGTCCTTTTTAAAACGAAGAGTTACCACCCATTGCGTTTTTGTCAAAACGCGAACTAGCACGAATTTCAAAAAAAGCTGAGACCCGTATTTAATTAAATCGACTGAAGATTAAAATATGTTAATTTGGCATTTTTATTAAAAACAACCCCGAAAAAAAAGTCAAAAACCGTTTTTTTTTACAGACTATCCTTAAAAAAATGACATGGATGATCGTCCATGGACAAATTGTATATACAGTTGGACGCGCCTTAAAAAACCTTTCTTATGATACCCATATTGTATATGTTGGTAAGGAAACGGATTCTTCAAAAATGGACCCTTTTTCAAAATAGTCCAGCTCAAGAGAGGTCAAAGCTAGAGCCGAAATATTTTAGATGTCATCATAAAAAATAACAATGTTCATTTTGAGGGGGGGTACACCTTGCACGAATTTCGCTTTCATACAACTTGAGTCGCTCTAATATACATGCATGTAAGTAATTGTGAATTATTATGTTTTGTTATTTAATTACTAAAATATTATGTTTTTTTCCAGATTATTTATTTAATTGCATTATGTTAACGATGTGGAAGTCCTTAAACTATTGTATATATTTAAATATGTATATTTTATGAACAATTTATATAAATTTCAGCAAAATAAATTAAAAATCAGCTCACTGATTTTCAGCAACACACTTTTGCATATATTATCAATTGTTCTTCAAGCATTCTCCCAGTAAAAATTATGCTGACTCAACTAAATTTTCTGCTAACTTTACGGACTTTTGTTTGAGTATATTTTAAATCTTTGAACACTTGAAAAACAAATCCTTTTTTAAATTTTTGTTTTGCTAATGCAAATGTTTACTGGTTTAAATACATCATATGAATTCCACTTTGGTTTATTTCATTTGAGTTTAATTTTAGCAAAAGAAATCAGAGACTTGGTTTATTATTTCTTAAGGCCATGCAATAAAACTGATTGAAATTCAATTATTTCAGATAATATTTGTATACATATTTATTACAAGTCATTTTCAGCAAATTTTAAAATCTTTATTTCAAAAATAATTTGAGAAAGTTAAAAAAAAATTTGTGTAATCATACGTACATAAGGGGGTTTCAGCATTTTCACTTTTTTCGATTTTTGCAACTGTTGAAGCGGAATATAAATACTTATGTCCAAAAAGATTTTTGAGAATTTTTACAGATTTTTCGAAGGGGTCGCTGAGATGAATTATGTGTAAAAAAAAGAGGTCATGAAATATATACTTTTTTTAAATTTTTTATCTCTTATGCTTTGTTTTCAGGAAACTATATAAATCACTACTCAAGAGTTCTAGTCTACTAAAAAAAAATTATTTGGGATAAAAATTATTAGCTCAACGGCCACTCTGATGACCTCAAATGTAAAAAGTTATAAAATTTTCTAAATTTTTGGAGAAAATATAAAAAAAAGTCAGAACAAAATCATTTACTTTCTCATAAGTAGTTCGCTTTAGATTTGTTCAACAAGTATACGTCCAAAAAAATTAACAGCAGCTAAGATCCTTAAATTGAAAAAAATAGTGGTTAATCAAATTGGGGCATCAACTATTAAGTTGGCCAGAACTGTTTCCAAGGAAACAATTCGTAAAACCTTGCTCCAAATGGACGTGAAACACTACCAGAGGAAGACAGAACCCAAATATAGTAAAAAGCAATTGGTATTTAAACAAACAAAATACAGGAAACTGAGAAAAAACTTCGTGAAAAATATTTGAATATAATTTTGCATGATAAAAAATACTTTTCCTTGCCTTGGAACATAGGAAGTATTAAATCTTGATTTTATTCGGTTAACTTGAAAAAAACATCCCTGCAAGGTACGGTATTTGGCCAAAGCAAAGTTTGAGCCAAATGTACTAGTATGGGCATCAATTTCGGCTAAAGGTGTATCACAACTTTACATCCAGGATTCAAAAACTATGACTGTTAATGCGGATGTTTACATTAATAAATGTTTAGTAAAACTGAAACAATATATCAGAGATAGACACTCTAAAGACAACATACTATTTTGGCCAGAATTAGCAAGCTGTCATTATGCCATAAAGAAGTTTTCAGAGTGGAACGGAAAATATGCTAGTTGCATATAAAATATTTTAAAATACTTTTAAATATTTAAAACTTTTATATAATAAGTTTGATATAATTTTTATTAAAAATAAAAATTATGTTTTGTCAGCCTTTAATTGTGCAATGATAATGAATATTATTCAGGTTCGAGGCCATACTCTATTATTAATTATTTAAAACATAATTTTTATTTTTAACAAAAATTATATGAAACTTGTATAAAAGACAAAGTACGGTCTTGTTTACTACTCCCCCTGTACATTTTGTTTTTAAACAAAACAAGTGTACAAATAAAAAATGAAACAAAAAACGTGTGTTGAATATCTGCCAAAGGTAGAACTTGCACACAACAAACAAGTTTTCAATTTATTTTTGATCAATGGTGATAATCTTTAACTTCGAGCTCATAAATTAGTTCTCATTTAGTGGGAAAACTATTTAATATGAATGTTTGATGTTTTGCATGGAATTGTCACTTCTTTCAAAACGTGTTCTGATGATGGGAACCTAGAAAGATTCCCGAAATAGATCTATCAACACATTCCTGAAAGTAGTCAGTTAATAAATTTGAAAACAAAAACATTATATATTATTTGTTAGGACAATAACCGAATAAAGATATATAGTATGGCCTCGAACTTGAATAATTTTCCATTTCACTTTCATATAATTTTAAATTATTTGAACAAGCCAAGAAAATATTTTTGTGGTATTTTTTGGAACTCTGAAAATTTTAGTGTTTATGAAGCAGCAGTGTGTGGCAGATACTTACTTTTAGTTTTAGTCGAGGTCAAAAATTGTTAAAAACACAAACTCAAGTTAAAAACTAAATAAAAAACAATACATTGAGAAAAATTAGAGTACAATATCATTCATAGTATCCATCAACTAGTAAATCGGCTAAAAACTAGTTTTTTAAATACATCAATTTAAATATCTACATGTCAAATTTGTCATGTTTTTTTTTAATTTTTAAACATAAAAAATTCCTTAAAATTCTTTTTTTTTTATTGTAATTTTTCCGTGTCGAATATTTTTCGAATAAGAACACGTAAGCACGTAATTCAAAGCAAACAAAATAGTTGGGTTGAGCATATAATGACTCATCTTAGAAATGATAATTCAAAAATATAAACAAGAAATTTGTATCTCGTCTTTTCTTCTGCTTCGTCTAGACAAGCTGCGACATCTATATATCGTCTTTTTATTTGTTCTCCGTGTTATGAATGTGTTTATCATGCACACTTATTGTAGCAACAATAACCAGTTAAACATTAGTTCAAATTGTTTTTTTTTAAAACCGTTTAACTAAAATTTTAGCTAAAAACACAATTTCAGCAAAAAATTAGCTGTAAGTTAGTTAAATATTTAAAAAAAAAGTTTGAAAAAATTTTCAACTAACTTTTTTTCGGTATGTTTTAATTTTTTTTTATTTTGCATAAGGACAATCAGTGCAATCAGCGTGCATTTCAAGTCGAGCAGTGTTGTGGCGGGGTAATAACCTTGGCACAGGCATCAGGTTTTGGTGAGTAATTCTCTGGGTATACTTAAAGAGTCTATGGATGATTTAAACACATTTACATTACATTCTCATTGATTATCTGATTGAAACTCTTCATTGAAACTCTTCACTGCTGATTGAAACTCTTCACTGCTGGCACAGTTGATTATTTTACGCCGGTCTCGCTTAGACAGCTTTTTGGGGCGGCTGTTTTGCTTTTACCATAAGCACTCGGTTTATTTGTGACAAAGAACATGTGAACGGTTTATTTTTTAGCAGTTTCCCGAAAACTGAAGTCACTTTTTAAATAGAATGAAATTTGCCCTTTTTCAAAATCACTTAGTTATGAACCACGCGGCATTATATTGCAAATTGTTTAAAATTGCATAAAAAACAAAAATACTTCTTTAATTTTTCATTCTTTGCTATTCTTTCTTGTTACCATTTATATTTAATTGTAGTTATGAAACACTTACAAATATTATTACACAATTTATTCTCTTAAATTAATTAAGTAGTCTCTTAAATTT
Source organism: Delia radicum (assembly GCA_021234595.1). Classification (NCBI taxonomy): domain Eukaryota; kingdom Metazoa; phylum Arthropoda; class Insecta; order Diptera; family Anthomyiidae; genus Delia; species Delia radicum. The sequence goes on from CM037854.1 coordinate 86,506,091, forward strand.
TACACAATTTATAGAATTTTTATTGACTTCAACATTTTGCTGAATATGTACTTTTTATGAAAAATTACCTTTTTTTATAATTTTTTAAGAAAATGTTACTTTGAAGCACTTTTATCACAAAAAATATGAGATTTGTAATGGAAATATTAACAAGGGACAACAATGGGACTTAAAAATAGCAATGTCAAATAGCGCAGTTACACCTATGCCTATAATGAAATTACGATAATATAGTGTTACTTTCAATAAACTTTGAACTTCAGCGATTAACTTAAAGCCATCTTTCAATATTCTCGTCTCATTTTTGGTGTTGATTTTTATAAAATATGGGAGTTAAAACTTTTTACCACAATGTATCATATTTAGTGCATATTGATATATGAGTATTTTTTTCTGAAAAATAAAAATAAATCTAATATAAGAGTAGTAAAGACGATCTTATCTACGAACTTTATACAAATAAAAATCTGTTATCAAAACCTGTTAAATATTTGATTTAGGAAAAACTCATATTTCTCTATGAAAAACTTAGAGCATTTCATGAACATTTTAACACAAATTTCTGAAACTGCTTGTAAAAACTACATTACTTCTTAGGTTAGGTTAGGTCGAAAAGAGGATTCGGAGAAGGGAAATGCTTCCCTAATCCGACTCAAGTCCCTAAGGACTTACACTTGAGAATGAATGTCGGCTTGTTGTGCGCTCTAAAAAATCGGTCACATGTCTTATTCCTACCCCAGGAACTCCGTCGCACTGACGAAATTCCTCAAAGATCCCCCAATGTGGATATTGGGTCACTGGATAGTATTTCGACCCGGACCCCGGCAAATGCCTGCCATTCACAGAGATAGTATTCCAATGACTCCTCGTCCTCCCCACAGGCCCTACACACTCCTGAGTCCGCTCTACCAATAGCGTGGAGATGGGTCCTCAGTGTCGAGTGGCCCGTGAGGATTTCCATCAAAAGACTCAGTTCCGTCCTAAGATAATTCCCTCTGTCCGTGTTGCTCCCAGAGAATCCCCGTGGTCCTTCCAACACCCGCATTCTCCCAGATGGCTTCGCCTTGAGAGCTCGAAAAGGTCTAGCGTTCCCCAAAGTGACTAACTCCAGGGAAGATCCTCCCCTAGCCAATTCATTAGCAATTTCGTTCCCCGCTATACCACAGTGTCCCGGCACCCATATAATCTCAATGCGTCCCCGTGCAGAGAAATCCTTAATGTCCGCTTTACACCTGAGTATCGTCATTGATCCCACTGAGTCCGTAGATACGTCTTATAAACAAGCTAAATAATGTATTGATCTCAAAATACATAACTATTTCAGTATATTTTTATTTTTTTTTAAGATCCTGTTAAAGTGCGCTATAATTTCGACAAAGGATTTCACAGGCGAGGTCACTTAATTGACATTTTTTCTCTTTAAGCGTAGAGAAATAAGTAAGTTCTGTATTTTTAAATTGTCAATAAAATTAGTTTTTAAATACCTAAAATTAATAATTCCTAACAACAAAATACAGATATTAAGTGTGCTACAATTTTTAGCGGTGCTCTTTTTATATCGATAATAAATTTCGGTGATTATGGCACTATGAGGAATTTGTCAGTGTTAAGAAACACTATTTAACAAATGTGTTAATACAATTTAACTTTAGTTAAATCAATAAGTATTTTAAACGGTAATTTCTTATCCTATCATTGCAGGATATCATTTTTGTTTAAAGTGACTACTTTGTAACATAAAAAAATCTCAAGTATCAACTTAGAAAATGAGTTATTAGTTTCAATTAAAAAAAAAGAACAACATTTAACCCTACAGGAAACTAAAAACAACATTGACATTAATAAAGTGTCAAGAGCATGATAATATCGAAAATAAAGTTTATAAAAAATTCGTCACACGTTATAAACACATACATCTAGTTTTAGAAAACAAGAACAAATGGCCATTATAGAAAAAAATGATACCCGTGGAATACTTCAAACCATTGGTTCCCACCAACTTTTACTTTACGGACCCCTTGAGACACTTCTACTGGTTCACGAACCCTCAAAATTTTTTTTTATACAAACAGAGAAATAAGGTGGCAACCTAATTGAAAAGTGTATTTTAATGGTAACAACTTATAAATTCAATTTGTAAAATTATATTTACATTAGATTTCTCAATATCTTGGGTGTTGCAACTAAAATTCAGTTGAATTAACCGAATTTTGTTGTGAAAACTAATATCTAATAGCACCTACCGACTAAAATTTGTAATACCTGGATTTGAGCGAAGTAACAAAATTTCAGTTGGCAAATGCTAAAAAAATTACAAAAGCAACGAAACAAAAAAAAAAAATATACAATTTTTATCTTAAAAGTAGACCATTACAAACACAAAACACATTAAGCCCGACGATAATTTCATACCAGTTTTTTTATTGTCCACAAAAAATTAAAGAAATCTATAAACTTTTTGAAATATTGTGAAATTCAAAAATATATTAATTTTTATATTAAAAATACAAAAATTGTTTATTCGAACTTTCTATTTGTGTTCATAAACAGATAGTTTTCGATACATTTGAGAATGAATTTCTGTGTGTTCGGTTTAAAATTTGTTAAAATTCGTAATTTTAGGAAAACTTAAATTATGGGATCCTCCCATCAAAAATGTAGCTGACTTCACTGACTTTTTTTCTTGAATGCACTAACAGATTTTACATTGAAAACCAAAACGTCACGACGTTCACATTAGTTGGTAGTAAACAAGCATTCATCTTAACCAAATTATTCCTAAACGAGTTTTAATGTACAAGATTTCTGGTAAGAAACATCAAAAGCATAAGGAAATTGTGTATGTTTTTTTTAAACAAAAAAAAAATAAAAAAATTTCAAAAAACTTTTAGTATTTGAGGTTTACTTTTTGAACATAAAATCTTCATACATAAGTGATAATCTTTGGAAATAGGTCTTTGTCTCATTTTTGAGCTCGCTAGCTAGCAGGGCTTTTAAGTTAAATAAAAATATAACATTTATGTTTAAAATCCAAAAATATGTATATATAGGGCAAAGGGCCCCTAGATCGACTTGATTTTAAAATAATGTTCTATCCTAAAGTATTATATACCATATGAAAGCGTAATAGTTTGGGTATCTATTGGCCACAAAGATACGTTTTTATTTTGCGCATATCATTTTTTTAACCATATTTTTAAAATGTCCAAAATTTTGATTTAAGAAAAGTGGCCCCAAGGCGGACTTGTTTTAAAAATTCTCTAAAAATGTAAAAACTCAAAACTAAGCACAATGTAAAGATTGTTAAGCTGATTTACTATTAATTATTGTATTAATACATTTAAGAGTATTTATACAACATTATTTTTAAATTTCATGCATCTAAATTACATTTCGAGCACATATACCAGGGACCGATTATTTCGGATCATTTTAGGTCTTCTTATCTCCTACACTCTTGGCACGCAATTATATTGTATTTGGCGGACCTTTCTGATGTAGTTTTTAGTCAATTTAGGGCGGCCAATTGACCGGCCCCGAACGTGAAATAAATTGTTCACCGAACTCGCCTCTCCATTGGGCCATTGTTTCGCGTGCTGTGGGGCATGTGGCACAGTCTTGATGAAACCTCATGTCACCCAAGTCCAGCTCATCCATTTTGGCAAAATATATTTGTAATCATTGCACGGTATCGTTCGCCATTCACAGTAACATTCCTGCCTTCGTCGTCTTTGAGAAAGTACGGTCCAATGATGCCACCGGCCTATAATCCACACCAAATAGTGCATTTTTCGGGATGCATTTGCAGTTCTTGCAATGCTTCTGGCTGCTCTTCACATTAAATACTGCAATTTTGTTCACGTATCTACTCAACCAGAAATGAGCTTCGTGGCTGAACACAATTTTCCGATAAAGAAGTGGAATTCATCCAACTTTGCCAGCGCCCCTTCACCAAAAGTTAGCCGTTGTGGTTGGTCGCGTGGCTTCAATTATTGCACCAACTGTATTTTAAAAGGTTTTACACCCAAATCCTTATGCAAAATTTTCCACGTAGCGGAGTAACAGAGGCCTAATTGTAGCAAACGGCGCCGAATCGATTATTCACTGTTATCAACAACACTGACGGATACAGCTGCAATATTTTCCACTGTCAGCAATCTATGTCTGCGGGTTGGTGATTAATTGTCCAATAATGTAAATTTGGTGTGCAATTCCAAATAACCGCCTCAGAACGTCGCCCAAACTGACCATAAGTTGGAAGAAGTGCACGCTGAACTTTCTTAACCGAGCATGAATTTTGATAATACAATTCAATAATCAGCAAGCGTTGTTCGTTTGTTCGATTCATGGTTAAATTATATGCCAAACTGAACATGTTTACATGAAAACAGTTGAGTTGCCAAAAACAGTGTTTCCAAAAAGAAAGTTGCTAAAAAATCTCAAATAATTATATGTGCAATAGATTGTTGTTATAGACAAGAAAAAAAAATATTACACTATATTTAAGTAATTAATTGGATATTGTGTTGCCAAGAAGCATTTTTAATGATCACAATATACTGGTATTGGCATGACAAGGCATAAGTCCAGAACATCGACCCATTGAAGACCTCTTGGGGATCCTTTCCGTCAAGGACTTTTCAAAGTCAAAGCTATACACTACGCTTAAAGAATTTAAACTAGCAATAGAATGGGAAAATATTGATACTGGCACTTTGAGAAATAGCGTGGTTTATATGCCCCGTAAGCTACATTAATTTTTTTACACAAGTTCAACACAATATCTTATTAACTACTTAAATATATGTGCTAATCAAAACGAATAAACATGAATTTTTTTTAACGCACATATAATTATTTTCTATGAAGTAAAGGGTCCGCCATCTAACGTTTTTTTTTCAACTGGTGCTTATTTCGTGAATGGTAATACTTAGCTCATGCCTGATTAGACAGATAATTAGTTTTATCCTTCCGCTGAACGAATATGGTCCGTATGTTCGTTATCTTGTGAAAAAAGTGAAAGAAACTGGCATCCTCATCGATAAACCAAAGCGTGAAAAGCCAAAAACAGTGCGTACACCCGAGAATATTGCTACTGTGGCAGATAGTGTGCGTGAAGCGCCATCAACATCAATTCACCGTCGTTCTCAACAATTGAACATTTCGGAGACATCATTGAAACGAATTTTGCATAAAGACCTTGGTATGACGCCATACAAAGTCCAATTGGTTCAGGAGTTCAAAAAAAAAGTTATTTGGCAGATAATTAGTTTTATCCTTCCGCTGAACGAATATGGTCCGTATGTTCGTTATCTTGTGAAAAAAGTGAAAGAAACTGGCATCCTCATCGATAAACCAAAGCGTGAAAAGCCAAAAACAGTGCGTACACCCGAGAATATTGCTACTGTGGCAGATAGTGTGCGTGAAGCGCCATCAACATCAATTCACCGTCGTTCTCAACAATTGAACATTTCGGAGACATCATTGAAACGAATTTTGCATAAAGACCTTGGTATGACGCCATACAAAGTCCAATTGGTTCAGGAATTCAAAAAAAAAGTTATTTGGCGGACCCTTTATTTACGTTTTATTTCTTTCTGCATTAAAAAATAAAAATGAAAATGTATTTTTTCATAATTTTAAAGTCCACAAAAAAAAAAACAGAATAAAAAAAAATAAATTGTATACAAATATTTTTTTCTTATCTATAACTCGATATAATAGATGGCACATATAATTATTTGCCTAAGGTATACCTGTGCAAAATCGCAAATTTAGATAACTTAAAATACCCAACAATAATAATATGCTCAAGAACTTTTCGAACAAAAAAATTATTTCGTCCTTGCCGTAGAAAAACTAACAGATATTTTATTTTCAAGTATGCATAGAATACCCCGTGCATACAAACCACAACAATAACCGAAAGCATAAGGCACTGCTATATTAAGCAAATATTAAGCCAATGTCCATCTTTGAGCCCTGAGTCTCTCCCCCAAATAACAAGCACAACTTTAATAATTGTTAATGCAATCAATTGTAAAAAGAATTACTTATTGTATGTAAGTGATAGTCAATTTTAGAAGAGAATGAATGTATGTAACCAATGAAATCGAAAACAAATTTTTAATTATTTAATTAAAATTTAAATTAAAAATTGTGCGCCCCGGTATGCTAGTTGGTAGCTAACTTTTCAGTGCGGGGGACGTGGGTTCGAGTCCCACCAGAGGCACTGGTATGTTTTAGTTACAACGCTTCGGAAGCCATATTAGCTAGTGCTCGGTTAGGGTAGTAGTATATAATTTGTAATTATATGATTATTAATTAATAAAAAAATAAATAAAAAATTATATAGATTACTCTCACGGACCACAGGGGTCCACGGACTACTATTTGGGAACCGTTGCTCCAAACCCTTCAATCTATATATTTTGCAATCGAAAATAAACAAAATCATAGAAAATTTTATATATGAAATTGGGTATAGAATAGACAAACAAACAACAGCTTACAATACCATTAACACTGTTGCTAATTAAAATAAATGATCGAACGTTGTCAAAGGCCATATAGACTAAAAAAAAAAAAAACAAAATCATCAAGAAAAATCACTTGCGAAAAAAAACAAACAACCCTTGTGAAAAATCAACAAAAAATAAGTTAAGTTTGAATCATAAAAAAATCGTGTGAATCTTGTAAACATTTTATGGAAACAAATTATTGACTTAGGACGTGGGTTGTAAATATGTAGTAACATCAGCCTTATTTATTAACGAAGCCCTATGTAAAGTAAAACCAAAACAGGAAATAGAGTAAAAGTTTGACACAAAAAATTCTACTTCAACGTTTTTTACATTCCTGTTTTTCGATATTATTTTAAGATTGAAATCTATTTATACCTTTTGTGTTTATATTGTTAAATAATCAATCATTAACATACCTTAAAAAAACTGAAGAAACAAATTTGATTCTTAAGACAACATTTTACTAATACATCATCTCTACTCTCTTTTGTTGTGTTTTAAAATCACTTACAAAGTAATATGTAAATAAAGTTTTCTATTTTTTTTTTAAGAAATATCTTAAACGTTGTTGAAATTTCCTCTCACCATTAAAAGCACTACAAATATAGAACCTTTTTAACTATCCAAATAAACAAATGATCTACAAAATATTGGAATAGAAGACAAAATAAAGAAGACAGATGCACGTTTTAAGATTGACTTTTGTGGAATAAAGAAAATAACCCCAAATTCAAGAAATATTAAAATTTTAGTCGGTGAACAACGACAATATAATACACTTTGTTTTGAAAAACAGTTACAAAAAGACAGATGCACATTTTAAGACTGACTTTTGTAGACTAAAGAAAATAAATTCAAATTCAAGAAATATTGAAAATTTAGTCGGCCAGTAATGACTATGTAATACCAAATTTCTTGAAAAGTAATTACATGTTAGATAGAATTGCACTGATGATACGATGAATAGTACAAAGGCTTTTTTTTTACTAGCTGGTCAAATTGTCGTGTTAACAACCCATCAGGGGATGGCCAATTAGACTCCAAACTAAGGTATATCTTGCATTCAAAATTATTTAGAGCTTGAAAATTCTTTATTTATCAACCTTTCAATAATCTGCTGGTAATAGTTTATAACAAACACGCGTACTCATATGTAAAAGTTATACACATTAAAAAAATTAAAATTTTCCATTTTTCAAATTACCTGATCCAGTTTTTTTTTTTGTCAATTTAAAAGGAATATCGTGTCCGATTGCTTTGAAAAGTGTTGTCGATATTGGCAAGTTATTTAATTAAACAAAACTTTAATTCAGTCTCTTCTTCAGGCTTAACATAATATCCTCTAAAGATCAAAATTAAAAAAATTTTATTTTAGTAATATTTTCGACAAATTGAAAAAAAAAATATTGACGTATATTCGAAAATCTCATACGATTCAACTGATACCTGTGACATAATATTTAGCTCTGATTCTATGAATATGTGCCAAATTTGGAGAAAATCGGTAATATTTTGATATAGTTTACATACAGTACACCTTTGGGCAAAAGTCTGGTTTAGGTGGCAACAATAAAACCGCTAAGTTTAGATTTATGATATTACGGGGGCGGATTCAGCTTTAGCATTTGGGGGGGAGGGGTATGGTATTTTGCCATGCTGCTGTATAGGATGTTTTTATAGAGGTATATAACTTTGAAATGGAATAAAACAAAGATGAATTTTTTTCATTGACATGAAATTTACTTTATTCAAAAAATAATCTTCAGGCATTATAAATTAAATATGACTTCTGCCATATGACCGCCCACAGAAAATAGTCCAGCGGCGTTAAATCACAGGATCTTGGCGGCCAATTCACGGTCCGAAACGTGAAACTATGCGGTTACCAAACGTCTTCTTCAATAAATCAATTGTCGCACGAGCTGTGTGACATGTTGCGACGTCTTGTTGAAACCACAGCTCCTGTTTTGTGTATTAACGCACATTTTAACAAAAAGTGAGCTTCATCGCTAAATAAAATTCGCTTATGAAAATCGGGATCAACGGCAATCTTGTTTTGGGCCCATTCTTCAATTGTTGCACGAGTTGGATTTTGTAAGCACAAAAACTTCCATAAAGTGGATGGACACATATCCAATTCCTGTGCACGATGGCGGATAGACTGGTTGGGGTCTTCCTCTACGCTACGCTCTACAGCAGCAATGACTTCTTCTGTACGCATTGTACGACATCTCTGCGGATGCATATTATCATTTAGAGTACACGTAGTGCGAAAACGTTCCATAGTTAATTTTATTAATTGCTCTGATGGGAGATTATGTTGACCGTAAAATGGACGTAGTGCGCGATACGTATTTCGAATAGATCCATGATTTTCAAAATAATTTTGCAGAATTTGGAAGCGTTGATCTGACGCCTCAACAATTGTCTATTTATGTTGAAATGCAAAACCAAACATAAAAAAAACATACATCGGACGGTGACCAGGGGGAGGGAAAATGGGGCATTTCTTCCCCAAAATTCAAATTTTCAGTACAAAATTTTAAAAAAGTTAATTAAAATACTCTACTTCCGTCCACAAAAACTTTTCCTCTATCCGCGCCTGTGTATATATTATACATATATATATATATGTGTTGACTCAAAATATGAAATAAGACGGAGGAGATTAGAAAAATAAATAACAAAAAAAACCTTAAAAAAACCAAGAAAAAACCAAGAAAAAAACGTAAAAAAACCAAAACAAAACCTAAAAAAAAAACAGAAAAGAACCTAAAAATTTAATATTTGTGTTTGTTAGTGTTAGTGTTAGTTACTTTTGAGTATAATATACAGTAACAGAAAAGCTAATAGGAAAGAAAACTGAAATTTAGCTATATTACATTCGAGGCCATACTTGGGTGTGATCGCTAAATGGTCATGACTTGGGTTTGGTAGTAAACGTTTTTGTTGATTTTAGCAAACTATTTTGTTATTTTCAATTAACTAAAATTTACCTCAAATATAACTAAAAATTTATAAATTAAAAAGATTTGTTTCTGGAATTCTTATATTACTAATATTTAGCAAAAAAAATATGCTAGATTTAGCAGTTTTTTTTGCAAGATCAAATCACATTATTGTGTATTTTGACATAAGTTTTAATTACTTATGCACATCAATGGTCATTAGGGAAAAACCGAAAAAGCCAAAGTAGCCCTAATATCAAAAAAAATAAATAACACTTGTAAACTTAAACTTAATAAGGATTTATATATAAATTTGGTCGTGATACTAGTATACATTCTCACATTAAATACCCAAAAATTATTAATTTTTTACAATAACAACAACAAAAACATGATATTTTACAATAGCGATATATCAGCGGATGGTGCTCTAAAAGCACTTTCGGAGGATAGTACATTTGACTATTGTTCCTATGGCAGAAATACCGAAAAGTTTCAAATAACTAAAATCTGGTATTTTTTGACCCCACTCTTTATCGCAGAAACCATCGATATAACACTTAAGATAAAACCGGTTGATCGCAGATTTTTTTTCTTTGTAATATATTGGAATTTCAGTAAAATCGGACTGTATCAGTTGTGATAATTTCCTTTTTAGTTCCTTCCCATAGTGTAGGGTAACATTAAGTATTATTAGATATTTATTTTTTATCCATATGAAGTGTACAAATGAGTGGGACCCACATCCGTGTATGTTAAAGAGATTTACAAATATACAAAGATTGTACTACAAACGCACTATTTTCAATAACAAAAAAAAAAAAAGACACCACTCCTTCACTTATGCTCGTATTTTTCAACAACTTTGACAATCTACACATACAATAAACAACACACAGTACATAATATTTAAAACATAAATCAGTATATAACAAAACAATGATATACGACTATCACTAACAACATATAAGATATTAACAACACCAACGAACAATAAAAAAGACTATTCTACCAGTGACGTACCCAGTGGTTGACAGTGGGCCCGCAATTCTCTTATTAACATGTGACCTGGTTCCAACAAAGTTTTTAATATGCATCTAAATCTGTTTTCCAAAACTTGTACAACGTTCCAATTTTGAGGAAATTACAGTTAAAAAAACAATAATATTTTGTCACTTTTCCAAGGCTGTTAAAACAGACAACGGCAGAAATATTTAATTTTAAATAAAATGTTTAACTTCGCGTGAAAAAAATGTAACCCCAAAAAAAGAGCGTGGTAAATTTGTTTCTATTAAGCCTCATTTTCATTCTTACATTAGGGTTACAAAATTTTGTGTTTAAAATCATGTGTTGAAAAATTGTGTACTGTGTAATAAGCGGAAAACTAGATTTAACTTTAATAAAATTTTTCCTTAGCACAATTTATTTATTTTGAAAAACAAAGCTCTGCCAAGACTTTTGGAGTTTATACCAAAAAAATGGATTTGGGAACACAGTGGGGTTGGCAAACGAAACTTTTTTTCGTGAGTCGCAGATCTCAATCAATTTTACATTTTAAGTTTAAAATCAAAATAAAATTAATTTAAATGATAAATATAAATATTTTTTTTTTTTAATGTTTTAAACTTGTACACTTAGAATACTCTGTAGGTAAAGACCACTGCAAATGTAGTTGAAAACAAATGAAATTTCATTTAAAGAAAGGACGACTTACATTACAGTAAATTCAACTAACATTGTCATTTGTTTTTTAATGTTCAAAAAATTACTAACAATTGTAGTAAAAATGAACAACATGGTAGTAAAAAATAAACAAACATTTATTTTTGCATTTAGTAATTAAATGTGCTAAAATCACAAAACTTATTTAACAAATTGTGAAAAACAATCTGCTGTAGGCGTAATTAAATGTGCTAAAATCACAAAACTTATTTAACAAATTGTGAAAAACAATCTGCTGTAGGCGTGTCCCTATCCGGATTTCATTCCTGCCCAAGGAAATCTTCAGGGGACTTTGTTATTAGAATTTCTAGAGATATTTGTTATGTTAAATCACAAACTCAATGAGAATTTCTTGTCCTCGTCTAGGAGCGAGATTCAAAATTCAAAATTTAAAATATTTTTTTATTTTTTTAAATAACAAAAAACAACTGTAGAAAATTACTGAAAAGTCATAAAACAGTCATTTGATGTGAGTTGTTTTTTTAAATGAACTACAAAGTTAGTAAATATTTTAATTTGTTCTACAAATGACTGACATTTACATTAAAAATAAAGAAACTGTATTACAACCCAAACAACGACATATTTTTTAAGCAGAAGTTCCCTGAGTGAAGGAAATATTATATTTCAATATTTTAAACTATCTGCAATTTTTCATACCAAATATTTATTGGGCCCCTCCGAAACGACATACTGGGTACGCCACTGCCTGCTACATCAATTTTTTATTATTTCAATATGAACCCCTTCTTTCGTTTTATTCAATTTGTTGGTTTGGACATTTTAAAATGTACCCAGCAAAAACTAAGTAATAAGTTGGCATAACGGAACATGTTACCAGGCAGTAAGTTAAACTTATTAGCCTTGTATTTCTTCGCAACGTTTCGTATTACTGGCTGCCCATTAGTAATACCAAATTCACATGTTTAAATGTTTTTTTATGGTATAATTAGTTCGTTTCTATACGAAATTAAAGATAATTAAATTTGTACTAGAAATTTGACAATTTTAAATTAATATGCGATTTAAAAATTAAAGATTTAAATGAAAAATTTGTACAAGTTTTTACCTTATAGTGAGGAGTAACTTGTTACCGAAGTAAGTACTTACCTCGACTGACATGCCCTTGTTAAAATAATAGAGTTTGTAACAGAAAAGTAAAACCAGATATTTTTAATTTTTTTATTTTAGTTGCCTCAGGTGTATTTAACAATTCCATTATGTTAAAATCTAAATTTCTTCGAGTTTGTAGAAGAAAATTTTTTAAAGTTTGAAATTGGAGGTACGAAAAACCTAACATATTGTGACATTCTAAATCTAACAAGGATTACAAAAAGTTTATTTCCAAAACTTATAAAAAATATCATGTTCAAAATTTTTAATCAAAAATTTTTAAATTTTAATTTAACATCCAAGAAAAGAAAGAAATTAAAATTAATAAATTTTCGAAAAAAGAAAACTTATTACATTAGTACTGGAGGTAATACACTATGTTCCATGACTATAACTACAAACGAATTTTTCTATTTTTTCTAATATTATAAACATTTTTCTTTTTTAATTTATAACTGTTTGTAAGAGTATGATAACTGATATCTTATTGTGTCAAATTTAAGAGACTACTTAATTGATTTAAGAGAAAAATTGTGTAATAATATTTTGTTACTGTTTCAAAACTATAATTACATATAACGGTAAACAAAGAAGAATAGCAAATAAAGAAAAATAAATTAAATATTTTTTTTTTATGGAATTTTAATCAATTTGCCATAAAATGCTGTGTGGTTCACAAAAGTGCTTTTGAAAAAGGACAAATTTCAGCCTATTTAAAGAGTAACTAAAGTTTTCGGAAAATTACTACAAAAATAACCCGTTCACATGTGCTTGTCACAGATTTTGAAAATAATCCGAGTTCTTATGTTAAAAATAAAGCAGGCAGCTAGATAAACATCTTTCGGATCGGGACCATCTTAAAGTAATTAACTGTGCCAGAAACTCAATGAAGAGCTGCAATCAGATACTCGATGAATGTAAGGTAAATGTGTCCAAATCCACCATAAGTAGGCTCTTAAAGGATTCCCATAGAATTACTCGCCAAAAGCTAAGGTCTGTGCCTAAGTTATTACCCCACCACAAAAATGCTCGTCTTGAATTCGCTAAAAGGAATTTCTAAGCCAACGGGAGAAAGGTAAGTCAATAAGCGCTGTTGTTGGTAAGACAGTTTAAACATAAATTTCTTTTAAATGTAATTTTTTTGATGAGAAAAAGTTCAATCTAGATGGTCCAGATGGTTTTAACAACTATTGGATAGACCTTCCTAAGGAACCACAATAGTTCTCAAAAATAATTTAGGCCTCTGATCCTTAATTGGTTGGATCGCTTTTTGTTTTAAGCTCCAGAATGAATTCTTCTGAGCACATTACTATTAGAGAGAATTTGTTGTCATTTACTGAAAATAGCAGCGAAGAAGAATTACTGTTCCAACAAGACAATGCATCAGTACATGTAAGTCGTCAGACGATCTAATGAATATCATCAAAAAATATAAGAGCATTTTGCGACGCAGTGTATGTGTTTTTAAAAGGTGTTACCAGAATGGACAAATCCTTTTTAAGAAAATAAAAAAGTAACTAGTTACCGGCCTTAATTTCTTATTCCCAAACCTATTACCCGATAATAGAAAATTTTGCTGGGTATGTCGCTCTGTATGTTTCTCTTACTCCTAAAAAATTATTGTGGTGCAACAAGACATGCTGCTTACTCAATGGTGGCATGCAAATGAAGCAAAACGTCAAACACGCCTGCACTTGCAATGAGTTTTTTCCTTCAGTTATTTTTTTCGTGAAAAGATTACTGATGGGTGCTGATGATGATGATCTTGCTTCCATTTCCGTTTTTTATTTTAAACTTTTCAGTTTAGATTAATGCATAAATATTTATAAGCCGCATGCGTAGATTTTATGTGGGAGATTATAGTGTAAACAAATTGTGATGTATTGTTTGTATTGTGTCATTCATTATGTTTTATTTATTGTAAGTATATTATGATGATTGTTTTGTTAATAAACAAATAAATTGGAATTTGAGTTTAAGGGGTTTTAGGTTTAAGAAACAACAGTAGCCTAAAAGATTTAAAATTTCGATATTGGCATGACTTTATGAGATCGTATCCAATCAAAAATTATTTTGGAGATCAAATAAAGTGTGGAAACTAGAAGGAATTGAGAAAAAAAATTGAATGCGCAATCCTCTTTAATTTAATCATGATTTCAAATAACAAACTCTGATGTTTTAAAGTACATTTGTGTCTTTTTTATTTTTTTAGTCATCCCTTCTCCAACCTTCCTGGCTCAGTGCCTGAGGGAAGAGGATCTGATATCAAAATAAATAAAAATCAATTTACAAAAAAAACTTCACATGTTTGAGTTAGCAAAAATGCATATTTTTATATTTAAAATTTAGAGCATATTGATATCCCAGTATAATAGAAAAATTCAAATAACCGGATGCAGAACAACTTATACCGTATTAAATTAGTTTTATTTTAAGTTTTACAACCGATTCCATTCTTTACCTCCAAAATACCAAACTATTCACAATATTTGGATTTTTTTTCAGATTTTGATGACCAACTAATTTCATAGGTAGAGTCACTTAATTGCAATTTTAAATTGGAAATTAAATTATGTTTTTAGACACAAAAAAAAATTACTTTCTAATGAGTCGTTTTGACCATTAAAATGAAGATGTTAAATGCGATATAATTTTGAGCAGTGCTTTTTATATTCAATTTATTTAGAATTTCAGGTTTGTCCAGCCTATTTCTATTCGTATTAATAACTCTTTAATTCTCCTGATCACAATTTTCCGAATACATACAACAATTCATTTGCTGTTTAAATCTTAGCAAAAAATATATAAAAAAAAAAAATTTACAATGCTTGATTTATACGACAACATAATTATTCATCTTTAGAAACAAATGGACATTAGAGTGGTGCAAAAATGATGAAAGTTCAATTTTGTAAACATTACAAGGTTTCCCCAATTTCTTAATGTCTAAAATCTCCATATGCCAAGTTTCAGCTAAATTCGTTAGCATCAAGAGCTCGCAGAAAAAATCAACTTTTTAAAGATATTTAACTGTAGAGAAATTCTCACTATTTAAGGCTTGACTTTAAATATAATTCTTTCTTAATCTACACAATGCCCCTTAACAAAATTTTTCCATCTAGTCTAGCTTTATGTGCAGAAAACCATAATGTATTCAAAATTCAAAAAAATTTAAAAGCATTTAACCCTGCTGTTAGGTTAAAAAAACTTACGAATTCTAGGTTAACGGACCATTTTTGTCCACACCAAATTTTTTTCAAAACAGTGGGTGCAAGATAATTTTTTATACTTATTTCAATTAAGTATTTGACAGAAAAATATTTCCACTAAAAGTTATATTTGTATGGTTAAAAAATCGTTTGATATATTCATTTTGTTTTGAATGTTTGTTATTATATTTCATACAAAATAAATTTGATACCCAATATTGAAAAAATTGTAAAGTTCATAACTATTTTTGTAATTTCCCTTTTTTCATTTTATCATGCAGACATGTGGGTGTTTTTTTTTTTTTTTTTTTTTTTTTGTGATACGGTCTTGTAAATTGCTTCTAATAGTTTCAGTTTAGGTTGTCTTGCATGTGTTGCGTTTGTTTCTTGTTAGAATGGAGAATCGACGTTTTTTGGACATCGATGCTATTACTAAAATCCTAAATGACATTGCGTCTGATATTTCAAATTCAAGTATTTCAGAAGAAAATACTGAATATGAAAAAACCGAATCAAGCTATTCTGAAACAAAAAGTGAAGAATATGTGCATGCTGTTAGCCAGGACCAACTCGATTTGCTGTATCCAGGTGCCAAGATATGCTTTCATCTTTTTCACGGGTTTCCCCACCACTATTAGAAAAAATAGTTATTGAAAATACCTATATGTATGGCAGAGCAAAAATTCGAGGGTAAATGGAAAGATATTGATGAAGCCACAAACTTTGGGTATATAAAAACAATGGTACTGTACTGTATTGTACGATGCACAAAACGGCAGAAGTTGACGTGAATGGACCAAAAAAGAAGCCTGAGATTGTGTTTCATTATAATTCAACAAAAGGTGTGTAACTTTTTGCCAGTGTCCATAGCTTTTTAGTAAACAAATTTTAAATTTGTCTATTCTTTTAGGAGGCGTAGATACTGTCGACCAAAAGATCGGCTATTACAGTACTAAACGCAAAACAAATCGATGGCCGAATGTATGATAGATATATCAGCATTGAACGCGCTAATTTTATTTTATGAAATCGATAATTCGTGGGCACCAAGTGATCAAAGTCGTAAGAGACCTGAATTTATACGACTATTAGTACTTTCTTTGGCTAAAGAACACATGAACCAACATACCCAAGCAAAAATTCGCAGCAGAGTTATTGGCTGATGTAAGAGCATCTTTCAGATCCCGTACCTTCTACAAGTGATACAATAAACTCAATTGTTAGAAAGCGTGGAATTTGTGGTAGCTGCAAGTCCAAATGCGATAGTATATGTGCTATCTGCAGCAAATTTATTTGCAAACTAAATCTAAAAATAGTTTGTACATCCTGCTTAATAAGAAAACAAAAAAAATGTCAATGGAAATGATAACGGATATCCTTGCAGTTGAACGTAAATTTTAGCTTTTTGGTTGTCGATAATATTTAATTTATTTAAAAATGTTTCGTAACAAAAATCTTATCACACATAGAGGACATTCCCCAGAAATATATACATGCAAGAAAATAATTTTCACATCGGTAATTATATGAAAACCGCTTGATCAAATTTGAACACTTTTTTGTATGAAATTTTCTATTTTCTACACCTTTTACAATTGAATTTCAAAACATATCAATTGAAATTCAAAATTTCCATTTGAAATTCAAAAACTCCATTTAAAATCCAAAAATTCCATTTGAAATTCAAAAAACATCAATTGAAATTCAAAATTCAAAATTTCTATTTGAAATTCAAAAAATATCAATTGAAATTCAAAATTTCCATTTGAAATTCAAAAAATATCAATTGAAATTCAAAATACATCAATTGAAATTCAAAATACATCAATTGAAATTCAAAAATTTCTATTTGAAATTCAAAAGTTTCTATTTGAAATTCAAAAATTATTCCATTTGAAATTCAAAACATATCAATTGAAATTCAAAAGTTTCTATTTGAAATTCAAAAGTTTCCATTTGAAATTCAAAAATTTCCATTTGAAATTCAAAAGTTTCTATTTGAAATTCAAAAATTTCCATTTGAAATTCAAAAAATTCCTATTGAAATTCAAAAAATATTCTATTTGAAATTCAAAAAATTCCAATTGAAAATTCAAAAATACATCAATTGAAATTCAAAAAATATCAATTGAAATTCAAAAAATATCAATTGAAATTCAAAACACATCAATTGAAATTCAAAATATGTCAATTGAAATTCAAAAATTTCCATTTGAAATTCAAAAAATTCTAATTGAAATTCAAAAAATATTCCATTTGAAATTCAAAAAATTCCAATTGAAATTCAAAAAATGTAAACAAATCAATTTAAGAAATTAATACATTAGGCCAACACTTTTTTTGAGTATTTTGGTTTGTCATGGGTGATAAAAACATTATTAAAACTTTTATATGCATTTATTGCAGGAGAGTATACAAGATTTTGTTGGAAAATATTTGTAATAACCTGTCATAAAGCCATAAAATATTTATGCATGCAACTATTGATGTATAAACTAGTGACGTTCAGAGTAAGTGTTTGGATGGATTACTCACTCACGTAATAAATAAATAAATAAATAAATTAATAAATGGCTTAAAAGTTTTCATAATGTTTTTATCACCCATGATAAACCAAAATACTTAAAAAAGTGTTGGCCTAATGTTTACATTTTGATTTGTTTACATTTTTTGAATTTCAATTGGAATTCTTTGAATTTCAAATGGAATTCTTTTTGAATTTCAATTAGAATTTTTGAATTTCAAATGGAATTTTTTTAATTTTAATTGACATATTTTGAATTTCAATTGATGTGTTTTGAATTTCAATTGATATTTTTTGAATTTCAATTGATATTTTTTGAATTTCAATTGATGTATTTTGAATTTCAATTGGAATTTTTTGAATTTCAAATGGAATATTTTTTGAATTTCAATTGGAATTTTTTGAATTTCAAATGGAAATTTTTGAATTTCAAATAGAAATTTTTGAATTTCAAATGGAAATTTTTGAATTTCAAATGGAAACTTTTGAATTTCAAATGGAAATTTTTGAATTTCAATTGATATGTTTTGAATTCCAAATGGAATAATTTTTGAATTTCAAATAGAAACTTTTGAATTTCAAATAGAAATTTTTGAATTTCAATTGATGTATTTTGAATTTCAATTGATGTATTTTGAAATTCAATTGATATTTTTTGAATTTCAATTGATATTTTTTGAATTTCAAATGGAAATTTTGAATTTCAAATGGAAATTTTGAATTTCAATTGATATTTTTTGAATTACAGTTGTAAAAGGTGTAGAATTCTGCGACTCCTATTTTAATTTGGATTACATGTACGTACTCCCAAAATTATATTAGATTTGATGTGTCGTGTTCATAACACTTATTTTTAATTTTTATCATTTAATTTTTTGTTTAAAATAATAGAACTTTCAATTTCGATATGCGACCTCTAAACCAAACTTTTTTTGAGATTGTTTTACCAGACCATATTTATTGTCATAATGGAAAATTTTAAAGGCTGTGTGCTTGCGAGCTCCAACTTGTTTTTTGGACCACCTCACTGGACACTTTGTGTCTCTAATATTTGAAAGTTTTATTATTGTTTTGAAAAATTATTTTTAAAAGTTTTTTGGCAAAATATAAAAAACAATCAAAGCAAATCTTTTATTGTTGCATATTTACAAGCAGCAGAGTAATCTATATAACTTAAGAAAATCATAAAAAAATGTCATAAAGTTATGACTTCAATATGTTGTAATTTATATGAAAAGAAGAAATGAAAAACTAAAAAAAAAAAATATATATATAATCAACAAGACAATGAAAATAAGGATAAAATATTTTTTTCTATTTCTATATTGTATTTTTGCTTTTCATAAATTGTAAATAATATTTAATATGGTGCCATATTGGTGATGTTGCTCTAGATACAAGTGCAAACATATATTGTAGATTGTAAAATTTTAAATGTGTGTCTGTTAAATATCTATTTTATTTGATACCCTACAAAATATAGCAGGACAGTATACATATGACGATATACTAAGTTTCTCTTGATCAGAGAGCCACATATTAAATCTTTTTATGGCAAAACTTGAAGTGTTGATAATTTTTTTATAAATCCATTTTAAAAAAAGATGCTTCAGTTCAAACACTTGCTGAGAGTTGCTGGTTCTATTCCCAGCCACCGCATATACTTTGCACAAAAAGAGGCACTTAACACATAAGCTATCCACTAACGAGTCCATGGAATGCCAAAACTGCGACAGTCTGGGCAGTCTCTTATAATGAGAACTTAAGATATTACACTACTTAACGGCAAAAAAATCCTCGGTTTTAAACATGTATTATTTAATGAACTTATTAACACTGATTCCAAGTCTGCCGTAATTTTTATTATTTTTTTTTTTCATTTGCAGTTTTTTAAATTTCGCGGTTTTTATATTAACGTCATTCACGCGATTTTTTCGTATATTTTTCTAATTTTTATAGCAAAATTGTAAACTTTTTTTTAAGAACATAAATCTACACAAATTATATTTAATTTTAGTATAATTATGTCGATATCAGGATATCGTATTGGCATTGCAAAGAAGTTGAAACTTTTACTTTTGAAATTTTACATTTACAAATATTATGCATGTTAAAAAAACTTTAAAAACTTTATCATTGTCCATAAACTAAACATTCCAATAAATATTTTTGTATTGAAACTTGCAAATCCGCTGAAAATGCCCCGAAATGTTTAGAAAATAACTGTAAATTTTGTTAATTTTCCACATGTAAAAAAAATATTTCCAAAGTAAAATTTTACCAAAGTAAAAACAATATTTCTTCATAAAAGAACTTTTTTTTGCATGAAATAGTTTAAATATTCTTTACTAATTCGAGGTCGCTGATTTCGAATCTATCCACAGTTTTTTTCAAGAACCTCTAGTTTTTAAGAATGGTTTACATCAACTTCTGTCCATTGCGAACGCGTTTTAGATAAATTTTTGTAATTTCTAATTTCTAAAATAGTCTGAATTAGCGATCCAATTATTTATTAAAATATATGTTTATATTTGCAAAAAATTTCGTTGAAGTGTTTCAGAATATAACCATTTTTGGAGTGTTTTGATTTTACTTTGGAGACAAAAAACAATAGCTGGGGGCCAATGTAATATGCAAAAGTGATGTTGGGGAATAACGTTTATGGGCCACCAATAAGAGCACAGTTTTCAAATTTCAGTTCCCACTGATCTGGCCTGAACCTCCACGAAATCATCTTTTTTGCGTTTTGAATATATTAAGAATCAAGAACATAGCTGATATAAAATGGATTATTCGTACATCAACATCAATTACCTGGTAGAACTGTAAGGAGTTCGAATAATCGAATCATGATGACCGTAGTTTTTTCTTATTATTAAAAAAAAAAACAAAAAGTTATTATTATTATTATTAAACGTTTTATCGAAAACCGTTAATAAAGTGTGTTTTTTATACAGGTATAGAACTTTAAGTTGGCAACTCTTTTTTAACTGGCGGCCATTTTGTCAGCTGTCAAGTGATTTATGTTTAGTTTGGTTTGCATTTCAGCATGTATAGACTGACGCCCAGGCACGTAGCTAGAAGGGGGGAGGCTTGGGGTTCGAATCTTAAAAATTTCGTTATTAAACATCGCAAATGGGCGGCTATCATTGTTAGAGTTGATTTTCGACAAAAAGCCATAACTAAAATCATTTCATAAGAGATTTCGAAGTCTTTGACTTAAAATATAATCAAAAAATTGTTTGAGACAATGCAAACTAAAAATTAAATATGTCTACACAGAAAAAACTAAAATTGAGTTTTAACTAAAATATTTGTTGATTCAGTAAAAGATTAACTGAATTCGGTCGTGTTGATGCAATTGTAGTAACAACTAAAATAATTTGTATCTATTTAATTAACATTATTTTCAATTACATATAGTTTATTCACATCTATTAAGAATTTAATTGAATATTGTTTACTATTGGGAAAAATTACAAAATTTTAAAAAAATCACCAAAATTGTAAAAAAAAATCGCCAAAATTTAAAAAAAATCGAGACCATTTGAAAAAAATCGCAAAATTGAAAAAAAAAATGCCAAAATTTAAAAAACAATCCTCAAAATTGCACAAGTTTAAAAAACTCCCAAAATAAACGCCAAAATTCGAAAAAAAATTTAAAAAAAAATCACCAAAATTAAAGAAACGCGAATTTTCTACTTTAAAACGATTTTTTTAATTTTGGCGACTTTTTAAAATTTTTGCATTTGTTTCAATGTTGTTATTATACGTTATAAAAAACTGAAAATTTTTTATACCAAATTCATTTTCAGTTAAACAGTTAATTGAAAGTAAGTTTGAAATCGAACAAAAATTTAATTGAAATTTTTTTGGCAATGATTTTTTCTGTGTATTTTGACATAATCTTTTAAAATGGAGATACCACTAAGAATCAAAATTAAGTTTACTTGTGCCGTAATAGTCGTTACTTTACTTACAGTGTAATCTTTTTATTTAAATTTGGTTTGCTATGCACGCATCTGGTAACATAGTTTTCCGTATTTTTTTTACGATATATATTACGATATCTCATATATTTTTTAGTTTTTGGAAACAAATTTAAGCCTCAAACTTGATTGATATGCATAATGTGTTAACGTGGTCCAATGTGACTCAAATTTTCTCAATTTTTTTTTTAGACTAAATGTAAACAAATTTCTATCGGCGCTCCTTGAAAATGCGACATTTTAGAATCAAGTAGCTAAACCAGTCTTTGTGTTATAACGATGTAGTTTTTTTTTTAGAAAATTGATTAAAGACAATTTGAAATATAAATATAAATCAAAGTGAATTCGAAATACATAATTTAGTTTAAATAAGACCTAGGCGATGTCAGGTATATTTTTAAATTTTTTAAATTTTCCAATTTTATATTTTTTCTTTATTATTATTTCTTTCAGACTACAATCACGCTTGCTTGTGAAATTTACGATTTTTTTTAATACAAGACATGAAGTATAGCCCCCAATCTTAAAAAAAGTCGGATATACGAAAAGGGGAAAAACTAGTGAATAATTTGTTAAAATAATTCAAATAAGTGGCAGCCGGGGTCCACGACATAGTGTCAAAATCTTTTCAAAATGTGTGTTTTCTTGAGCATTTTAACGCTGTTTTTAAATAAGTCTATATTTCCTAAACTTTAAATTTTTCATACAAAGATGTGTTAAATTTCACCACCAATTTTAAAAATAGATACGTTTTTCATATATTTTTGCTGCTTTATCACCTATCCGAATTTCATTAATTTCAAAGAGATCCCATCGGAAAAGTTTCCATGTAAGTGTCTGGTAAATTATATAGGATATTTACTTTTAATTTGTTTTTGGGACGGTTATAAATCTTTAATTTCCCGAGTTAAAACTTTTGCATAAAATAATACATTATTTTATATACACTTATAAGGTTTTGTCTGCCAGTGCATTTAACCGGACATAATTATATAAATTCATATATAAATTAATTTCGTATAAAAAATTTAATATGATGTCATATATAGTTGCGTATAATTGTATATTGCATTTAGAATACGCTAAAACTAATAAAATTAATAATTACGTTATATTTATATACCTAGACATTGCAAAATAATATATATTTGATATTATATAGTATTTAAAAAAACAAAATTTTATTTTAAATAAAATTTCCAAATGCTATAGAATTTGTTACAAATTATAAAGTTGTAAACCTTTTGCAAGCGGCTAAAGTCTAAAATGATTAATAGATATTTCGAATTTATTTATTTAATTATTATGCCCATTTCTCGGATAAAACTGTATTAAGACTCATATTAAATTTCGTATGATTATATAAGCATCATATTAATTTTAATCGGGTTATTAGAAATTGGAACTTTTTTACTTTTTTTACATTTATCAAGTTAATTTTACGTGTTTCGCGGATTGTGATCAAACAGATTAAAGCGTTGTTTCGCGATATAGACATCAAAATTCGCAAAATAATGAACACAGTAAGTAAAAAATTAAAAAATGCATTTTAAGGAAAGGAGGGGAGGTTTTTGTTTCAAAATGACCTGAGAAAGCGATTTCTATTATTAATACATGATTGCCCCATCACGTGTAGGTAAAAATTTAGCAAAAAAAAAAAAAGCTGTTACTCTAGTGTGCAAAAAAAAAAATATATATATAATCAAAATAAATTATAATGCCAGAAGATTATCTTTCGAATAAAGTAAATTTAATGTCAATTAAAAAAGTTTACCTTTGTTTTATTTCATTTCAAAATTCTTTGCCTCTATAAAAAATACCCTTATATCAGCCCTAACTTTGGTTTTTATGAAAATTCCACATTTTGACTACGTCATATATATAAAGATCCCGATGCTTAAGGAAAAGGTTACTGACGTTAAAATAGTCCAGTTTTGTAATAAATTCTTAAAGTTTCAACTTTTAAACGCTATAACTGCAAAGCTACTTGGAATATAAACAACGTAAGTCTAATTCTCAATCGATTATACTGATAACTGCTCTAATAGGTTTAGCTGCTAAAACATTGCACCTTCAAAACTAAAATTTCAGTTTTTTTTTGGTTATATATTCCAAACTCGGGCTGGTCCTGAAAAAATATTATCATATTCGGAATCAGCACAATTGAATTGTAAAAGATCAGTTAAAAAAAGCCGGCTGTACAAAATTGGCTGTTGTCCTGTCTTATTAATATTACTACTAAAGAACTTGCCACTTTTTGCAGAACCTGTATTTGTACGCTGAGTCTAAGGCCGAGTTTTTCGGATGTAAATTATCTTTAAACTTAGATTAATGAAGTTTTTAAATTGAATACTGCTTCTGCAATGTTGTTTTATTGTGATAAAGACTAAAATTATAATCAAGATTCTTGTCAAGACGACAAATTATTGTTAATACACATGGAAATGGCAGACAAAATTCGTTACATCCCAAAAACTAGACCTAAATCTGACAAAATTAGTCTAATGGATATGAAAAAAAAAACAAAAGACTTAAGAAACGAACTTTAAATATATAAC
This sequence comes from Delia radicum, assembly GCA_021234595.1. NCBI lineage: Eukaryota > Metazoa > Arthropoda > Insecta > Diptera > Anthomyiidae > Delia > Delia radicum. The sequence goes on from CM037854.1 coordinate 86,530,678, forward strand.
ATATTTTTTTCCCGATCGAAGTCAAGCTTCACTAATATATACAAATCAGTACTTAAATGTTTTTGCTAAAAACACTAAAATTATTCGAAAATTGCCTAATTTATTTTTTGAGAACTTTACACGTATTGCTGATCCTTTAAAATAGCATTTCATTTTGAATTGTCAGATTTGAGATTCATAATTAAATGTTACTATTACAATTAGAAAACATTAATTGTTAACTCATAGATTGGTATCCATAACTTTGGATCCCGTAAGTGTTCCACATAGGGACTTGGCAACGGCATATTGGAATAAATTATAATTAACATATATTTTTTGAAGATTAAAGAAAAAACAGTTTTTTGAAATACAGTTGCTTAAACTGCAGATTTTGAAAAAAATGCATTTTAGCTTCAATCTATGTAAAGCGCGACATCAACGTCTTTAAGATAAGGTATAATAATATTATAATAAGGTACAACCGCTAGAGCTAACAACCCAAAGCTTGTACGATGACATATCTATATGATACTTGCCTTCCTTCTCGGATATTTTTGATGGTTTTATACGGCATAAGTCGTATATTAAATGAATAAATGAAATGAAATAAAATATAAAATTATGTTAAATTTCGAGTTTGGAAATTTTAAATTATAAATATTTTTTTTTTTTTTGTTTTTTTCAAAATGGAACATTTTCGGCCGAAGATAGGCACGGGTTAACCTTTTTAAAAAACAAAACGAATTTTTCTATTTGTAACCATTTTCAATAGTACTATGGTTTGCAATGAAAGAAAATCAACAAAAAAACATAATTTTTTAATGTAGGGCTATTACATAATTCATCCTGACCTATCAGTTTCTATATAGTTTCTTTTATAATCTTTTATAAAGTTGTATTCATATGAATATTTGTTCTTGTTCTTATTATTATGTAGTTCTGCTTTTCTTACTACAAACATGGTTCATTATTTATATATTACGAGTATAATGCACAATAATGTTGTTTTATTTATAAATATTTTTTTTTTTTTTTGCTCTGTTGAAAGAAATCTGAAGGCGTTTTTAATACAGAGGAAAAAAAGAAAAGATGAAAAAAAGAAAACATTGGCTCAAAGGATAACAAATAGTCTGTGTATTTGTGTTGGTATGTGAATGTTTTTATAGTCATGCAAAAGACAACAACAACAAATGCAAGTAAACATAAAGCATGCAAATATGTAATTGTCCTTTTTTCCCATTTTGTCATGAATATTTGTACAAGTGTATGCGTGTGCAGAAATAAACAATATAATTGTAGAATGTACTGTATGTAGGCGACAAATAGACCAAATATTTTTCTTTCGAGTTCTTATTATAATAAATGGTTTACAGTGGTAAAAATTTTATATTTTGCGATAAAATTATGAATTGTTTGCCTTGCTAGTAGAGTCTACTGATGGATTATCCCCGATTTAAATAAAATAAGTGATAGAGAGGAAAATAATAAGGTACATGTTTTTTTTTAGGGTGCCCAATCTGACGTTTAAGGGATTAAAATGTGGGTTCAAAACTAACAAATTAATAAAATTAAAATTACATTTTACAGTTTTTTTTTGTATTTATATACATTGAGTTTAATTTTATGTTATTTACACTTACATTCACATTTACAATTGAGCTCTCAACCTCCGTATATTTACAAAAACAAAGAAAATTAAAAATATTAGCTAGGTTGATACCTGTTTTTTAATATGGTTTAAGATCTCATCAGAACCCGACATTTTAGAAAAGCTAGAGCCTCCAGTATACGCAGAGCTTTAACAAAAAACCTATTAAACATACATTTTGCTCCATTATTGACTTCTTAGCAATCTAACACGTGGCTAAGGTATTTTCTAGTTCTCGATAAAACCAAAATTGTAATACTAACATTGCCTATATAGTACTTAGGGGTTGCCGTTTATTTGAAACATTAAAAATATAGGTGAAAAAGCTCTTCAGAAAAAGTCGAATTAAAAGTCGAGCAATTACGAATGCCGCAAAAAGCTCAGACACGCCTCGATTAAATTTAATAGGTATTAATATACATATTTTTTAGCTTAATCCAACTATAATTCTTTAGCAAAACTGCAGATTTATTATCACTTTACCATTATCCTGTGTAAAAAAATTACGTATAAGGTGTAAGGAGGTCAATTTTGCCCAATTGTAATTTATTATAAAAACAATAAATAAGGTATCATTTTACAGTTTTTTTTAAATATTACATTTGAATGGCTTTTGCAAATAAAACTATTGCAGTTAGTACATTTATTTGAATATTTTGTAATGGATGAACGTTGGGGGCATATATAGCAACGGTATCTCTTTATAGCGCTCTTCTCAACCACTTTATCCTCCTTTTCAAACTTCGTACAGTCGACTTGGCAAAACTACTTCCCCGCATTATGGGACGACTTGATATCTCATCATGGACTTAATTCTTCTTCGAAAAAAGACAACGTCGAACGTGTTTTTGTTTGTTCCATTTAGCGTTAATGTCAGTATATGCGGAAATGTCCAAGTATATTTGCGGACTAATTGATCACTCAAATCTGATACATTTTGATTATATACAGAATCAATATCTAATATCACACCATCATCTTCATTTGTTTACAGATCGCAATTAGCTATTTCATAATCTTCTGATTCACATAACAAATCATGAATTTCATTTTCGTTCAATAGCGACATTTATTTAATTTTTTTTACAACAACCGCACGCTTTGAAATTGTATTCAGACTAAAGTAATATTCATACTAAACTATGAATGTAACAAATTATTTCCTTGAATTGAGTTCTTATTTCTAAAATAACAGTAGTTTTTATGAAAAAAAAATAAAAATTTTGGGAAAAATATGAACTAACTACTTTGTTTTATTCAAAATCACACTTTTTTTTGGATAACAGAAATACTTGTGTAGAAAAGAAATACCAGTGTAGAAAAGCATTACCGTATAAGTGGTTATATAAGTATATATTTGTTGAATGCAAGTACATACAATTATTATTACAAATCTCATTACATTTGTATGGGGCTGTCGCGCAAAGTAATAACGTATCATTACTAAACACCTTACGAAAAATCAAAAAATATAACTAAAAGGTGATTTTTGAGGTTTGAGTGCTGCAACTATAATTCAGTTGAATTAACCGAGCTTTGTTGTGAAAACTAATGATCAGTTGTACCAACCGACTGAAATTCTTAATAATCGAATTTGAGTCGTAGTAACCAAATTTCCGTTGGCAAATAGCTAAATTTTTCTCTGTGTGTAGTTAGAAAAATGCACTTTTAGTATTGTATTAGTTTATTTTATCTTTGAAACCAATGTTGTGGCTTTTTTTTATTGCAAACATAATAATACTATTTATTATCCTTAAAAGACTTTATGGAAAATTGTAATACAAATTTTAAGAGTTCGTAAGATAAATTTTAAAATTTAATTAAAATGTTATTTTTATAAATAGAGTCATATTTAATTTTCCGAAATATGCAAGTAAGTTATTTTTAAAATAAATTGCCAAACCAAATAACTTTGAAATATATTTTAATTGAAAAGAAACTAATTCACATACAAAAGAGTATTGAATAATTGTTTATGTAGAACAAATTCAATTTTAATATGGTTAATAAATTTTCATTGTATTTGGTTCAAGTAGTTGAATGGATTTAAATTACCATGATGGTGGTACCATCAAGGTAATTTAACCAAAGGCCTTCTTTGCTACTCTTAGGTACTCAACCCGGCCTCTTTAATTTCCTTCTCCAGCTCTGCCCAACTCAGCAACTAACCAAATAGTAAAAAAAAACTGGTTTTTAAGAGACATTAGGTTGTGGGAAGTTAAAAAACTGTGTTTGAAGGTTTTTAAATTGTTTTTGATGCTGTATTGAGAGAATAATTTCTTTCGAAATATCCTAAATCACCGAGCGAAAATGAGAAAATCTTCTATATCGTAAGAAAAAAAATATGGAAATAATCTGATTAACTAAAAAATAATAACTAACTACGTAAGCGCCATCCATCGAATATACTAAGAATATATCATAGATGTGGCATCACTTACAACATATGAGAATACAGTGGACATTAGAGTGAGGTAAGTTTCTAACAATAGAACTGTTGTGTTGTTGGAGTTGTACTTCTGAGACTATGTATGCAAGAACAAAAAACGATAGCTCAATGCGCTAAAGCGCTCTGTCTAACGTGTAGTGCGAGTGGAATGTGGCATTAGAAATCAGTTTATCTATTCCACGGTCAGTGATTGCACAGAAATTTTCATATAGACGCAATCGAACAAATAAAAACATAACAAATATTACATTATTCAAAAAAAACAGGTTCAATACCAGAAACTGAAAAGTCTGATTCAGAAATTGAAAATTTTCAATGTAGTTATGATTTTTTAGAAAACACACTCATTCTTCTCTACCACGCCTTTCACAAAAGAGAGTATTGTAATAATTATTATGCTAAACAATATTCCAAATTACCACACAAATATTCGTAATCCCAATAAAATAGTAAAATCCAAATAACTAATTGCAGAACAACTTATACTGTATTATAACAGGTTCTAATTTCTGTGCCACCTTACATTTGGATCCCAGCAATCTGTTATAGAAACCGGTTCCATGTAATCAGTGGTAAAAGAAGTTGTTCTAGAACAGGTTCAGAGGTGATCTGACCTAAAAAATTAGCTGGGATGTGTTTAAAAAACTTCTGAGTCGAACATGTAAATGCTTGCATTTTCTACTACAATTTCCTGTTAAATAAACTTTTTTTCGCTGTTTTAACTTGTAAACCGTTTAATAGCTTAAAAAAGTTTAAATATATTTATTTTAAAATGCTATAAAAACAGAATTTTAATTAGAAAAGAAAAATATGCTGAAAAGCATTTTTTTACAAACAAAACATACTAAAACAGCATTTGTCATATATTATTTCATTGTAATTTGGTTTGTTATTGGTTTTATGTTATAAATAAAACATGTCATAATTTTTATCGAAACTGGCAAGCGCAAATTTTTTTTTTTTTTAATATGGCAACCTCTCAAGAAAATGTTTTCAACACAATATTGCAACTTGACGCATTTTTTGTACAAACTGTTGCTACTCGAATCATTTTAAAAAGAAAATTTTGGTTACTGAGTTCGGCAGATCATTACTTTTTCTTGAGAGGCACGTGAGAGGTATTCCATCTCTTTAAAATAGTTACTCTATGCCATTACAGCTACCACTGGCAACGCCACCACTTGAATTATAAGACCTCATCACGACTAATGTTTGCAATCTCATTTTTCAAAACTACCCCTACTACTGGTAAATGGTCAGTTCGGTTGGTATACAGTCTAAGACAATCGTTTTGCACGCACTATGTTTTTATTGTTTTTTTAAAGAAACAGAAATGTTGACAATAATTTTCTTTTAACACAATTATTAGCTTACTTCATAGTTATCTATCAAAATATCAATTATACTAAAATTAGTTTTTTTGAGTTATTTGTATGGAAAAATCTTAGAATTGGCTGGTACATTTTTTTGCACGCACTTGGCACAAATTATAAAAAATTATAAATTCAATACTATAAGTTATTTCCTTTTGATATTTTTGTGATAAGCGGGATTACAAAACATATTAAAATAAAATTGATTTTAGCTTTTTTCCGAAGCTCTAAACATTAAAAACTTGTAAATTTACTGGAAAGACACATATTAAGCTGAATTGATGGCAAAACATATACTTGTGTGTTAATAAGATAACCGAATAATATTCCATACACTCAAAAAAAAAGTTAGTAGTAAAGTAAGTAAATTTAGTATAAAGACACATTTAAGCAAAATTAGGACAAATGATAATACTTTGTGTTAATAAGATTACCGAATAATATTCCATACATTAAAAAAAAAAGTTAGTAAATTCAACAAAAAATCTTGCTAAGTCAGCAACATTTTTTTTAGGAGGGGGGTGCTTACAAAAATTGCTAGTGACAGCAAAATCTTTTGCTGCAAATCAGCGAGCGGATTTTTAGCAACACTATTAATAGATTTAGCAAAAGTTTTGCTAGCATTTATGAAATAGGTCATCGATCTCGAACGAAAACCTTGTCGAACGATAGCTAGTCACTAGAATTCAAATCAATTTGAGTTTTCTCTATTTCGAAAGCTATAGTTCGCCTATACTTAACGTGTTCCAATTTTTGTGTTTTACGTATTTACAAAATCATAGTGGTGGCAAACCGGATATTTTAAAACTTTTCCTTTAAAATATCCGGTTTCAAGATAAATACAACATTACTTAACAGTGATCAGCTGTATATGACAAATAAATAAATAAAGACAAAAGAAAAATAAATAAATCAAAAAAGTACACCTCCATCCACAATGGAGGATTTCTTTAAGCTGAAATTAACGTTCTTAATAATCTAAGAATATTCGTGTTATTTTATTCTTACCTTTTGTTATTCATTGCTTTTTTTTTTAAAAAAGATTTATAATTTTTAATATATCATTCATTCCAGCAAAAGAACATTGAAAAATAAGGATTTTTTTTCTGAGGTTCTCCGACTTTTTTTTATATTTTGTACATGAATACTATATAGTCCGACTGGCACATAGCCTTCTCTAGATCTCAAAATTTGTAAAAATTAGCGATTTTATGCACGTTTTTAAATTTTCATAAGTTTGATAAAAATGCTAAAAGTGCTTCCAATTTAATTGTATATCGCACGTTATTAATTTAAACGATATTTGGAAGATGCACTTGTCTACTTTATAACTGGGATGTTTTTAAACAAAATTATTGTTAACAAGTGCATACGTAACGCAAATGCAGTTTTCTAATGCATTTTTAAAAAATTGCTCTCCCCCTAACGATTTTCAAAAAAAAAAAATACAGTTTTGCTAAAATATGGAGTCTTACCTTAATATACAAATACTGATTTTTATGGGACAAACATGTCTTCTATTTGTAATGATTTTTAAACAAAGATTATTCTTTTATTCTAAAATATGGAAATAGTTTTTATACATTTTTTTTATCGTTTTTTTAAATATTTTTTTGTAATTTTTTTATGTGACTTCACCCCAGTTAAAATTTCAAAAAAGTTATTTTGGATTCAAAAATAAAAATATGAGGTACTTAGATTATTTCCGTACAGCAACCCAGTCAAAACTTATATTCCCATTAAGTATGCATTGCATTAAGGTATGCATTGTTTTAGCAATAATTTTGTTTAAAAAATCCAGTCATAAAGTAGATAAGTGCATCTTCCAAATATCGTTTAAATTAATAACATGCGATATACAATTAAAAAGTTATGGCACTACAAAGTGAAGTACTTTTAGCATAAAATCACGAGTTTTTACAGATTTGGAGATCTGAAAAAGGAAATGTAAAATGGGACCATAGAGTATTCATGTACAAAAAATAAACAAAATCAGAGGACCCGTGTTCAGATTTTTT
>CM037854.1:86538247-86557023 GCA_021234595.1 Delia radicum
CTATAGGTACACTTAGGGAAAAGATTCATATTATTTATGAAAAACTTCATAAAAATATTGTCTCGTAAAAAAGCGAATTGCTGTTAGGCTACTTCATATTTATGAAATGTTTCATAATATAAAGAAGTTTCAGAGCTTTTCAATAAATGTTTCATAAATATTATATGACGACTCAAATTTAAAATGTTTATAAAATGAAAAATTTTCTTTGCTAAAGTTAAAGTACGATAAATGCTACAGTCAATGGCAATATTTATTTTTAATACATTATTTTAAAACCCAATATTCTTGCAAATGTAATTTCAGAATATATAAATTAAAACTCATAGTTTCAAATAGAAATAAAGCGGTTTAGTTTAAACAATATATATTGAAGGTTAAATACTTTTTCACCTAATTTCACTTTTCCGTAAAGCGCAAATGGCCATATCTTCTTAAATAGAAGACAAAAAAAATAATTTTTGAATTGTGGTTACCCAGCTTAAAATAGTGCTTACCCAGAAGCGCTTCCGGAAGGCCTTATTTGATAATGAAGCACTTCCAAAGCAAATAAGAAGGCATGATTTTTGTTCTCGATGTCCCACTTGGTATGTCTCTTTTAAAGCGCTTTTTTCATGTGCTCTTAGAAGCAATAATTTCATGCCTTCTTAGGCACTAAGAAGCGCTTTTTGTATGTTGACAACATTAGTGCTTCATGGTATGTATACTTTATTGCTTCATTTTAAGCATTATTCACTGCTTTAAAGAAGGCATTCTGGGAAGCACGACAGAATGCCTTTCCTAATTGCTTTATAGTATGCAATGCGGTGAAGTGCTATTTTGGAAGCATACAAATGTAGTTAGTGCTTACCAAATCCAGGTAATTTTTTGCTGGGTATATATTGGTAAGAGCCATTATTTTGCCCACAACTTTTTTTCTTTATGATTTAGTTTTTCGATATATTTTGATTCATATCGCCTAAAGCAGGCAACGACAAAACATTTTGTAGAATAACTTATGTTTATTTTCGAGACGAGCACATGGTATAAATTTCATTGCCAAAAAGGCGTTTGCCCGTTAGAGAGGTTACAAAATTTGTATCATATAATTTTCAAACACTTAGACAATTTGTAAGGACATTCCGAATATAAATTTAATATTTTTCTACAACATAATATAGGGTACTGAAATGTTTGTAAAATAAAAAAGAGGGATTTGAAAGCGGAAATCAAGGATTATGAAATTTTTTTAGTTTATATTAAGGCGGATCAGTAAAAGCAGATATAAATATTTACCAAGAAAAATTATTGAACCAGAATCTAATCAAAGTGTCAATTTTTAAAAAATGTTTTCTTTGAAACATCTCGCGAATGCTACAAATGTCATGAAAATATAATTTAATGTTGACAACATAACAACGAACAGCGCAATTTTAAACGGAAACTATGATGTAATCAAAAAACTGTAACTAATGTAAAAAAATCAATCCCGAGTAAAAATAAATTATATGGTGGCATATCTAATTAGAAACGATCCAATAACTAATCAGATACAATTTAATCCGAAAAATGGTTAATACAATTGTATATACTCGTACATGAATCAAATTGGATCTAATTGTATTTAATTTCTTCTCATCCCGATTAAAAAGGTTTGCGATATGGGTATATATTAAAAAAAAAAAAATTCAACTTACAAAATATGTGGTTCTTATTAACCGAGGTAAAATTTTATTTATCATTTTTTTTTATAGATTCCCACAAGGTCTTAAAAATTTAAAACTATTCGAGAAATGGAGAAAATCTTTCATTCGATTTCTTAAAAAAAAAATTTTTTACGATATATTTAATCAAAAATGTATGTGTTTTCGGTTTTAAAGTTGTTCAAGATTCTAAAAATTATGGGAGGAATTGCAAAGCTTTGGAAAGTCTGTATTAAAAATGTAAAATTATATGAAACTTTGTTTGTGGGGCTTCCTGAAATAGTTCGTGTTAGCCGACGCACATTGGGTTGAAATGGGTCCAAAGTGGCGCTTAATTGAAATTTTAGAATTAAGTTTTTGCCATAATGATTGGAATAGAATAAAACTAGATAAAATTCTACATCACTATTTAAATTTGAACCATCTAAGTTGTTTACTTCATCCGCAGTGAGCTGTAAAAGTTAGCTAATTATTGCTGTTTTCTTAAAAAGTGAAAAAACTGAAATTTGATAAAAAGCAGTGCTTATTTTTTTAAAATTAAAATTAATAAAATTAAACTTTTATGATGGAACCTTCAACCTTAGGTATTTAAGTGTACAAAAAATGATTTTGTGTTTATAAAAATATGTGTGGAAATATTTGTAATATTTTTTAAAAAAAAGCTTTAAAATGGGGGATATCTTCCATATATGATGGAGCCAGAAGTCACAAAGTAGTAAAGTGCCGGCTTTGAAGTTGTGTTTTTTGAAAAGTATGGGTTTTCTACTTGATATTACAAATAAAAAAGTTTGCATTTTTGTTGCCCCGTTTTAAGATATTAATAATTTTATGTACAAAGTCTTGTTTTCAAAATTCCTTTATTTACCATACCCACAGTGTTTTGGTTGTTACTATTGTCTTACTCACAATGTCAGCTATTTTTGTTATTGTTGATATTATTATGAATATATTTTGATGTTTAATAGAGTGAGTGACGTTTGATCACCTATGTTCACGAGTGTGACCAATTTACCAGAAAATAATAAAAATTAACACTCAATTCCAGCGAAAAAAATAGGACTTTCTAATAATTTAAAAAGGTCCACAATTGGGATAATTTCCGCATTTAATGGGCCACAAGTATTAAGTTAGTGAGAGTTGGAATTAGTTTTATGGATTTTAGAAAAGTATGGGACATCAGCTTATATTTAAATAAAAAAAAGTCCAGACAATGCGCGGCCCTTTTTTTTATTTTAATTTTTGTGTAAAAACTCTGGTTGTCATTTATAGAACAAGACCAGTAAATGTGTTTTAAAATTGTCATTCTCTCTTTTTTTTGGTATTGTTTTTGTTGATGCATTTTGTTTTTTTAGAGATGAGTGCTTGTGTGATTTCGGTCACTTAAGCTCACGTACAAAAATTGTATCACGCACAATTTACAGGAAGTAAACATATTTTTAATACTTTTAGCTAAATACAAGTGATTAAATTTTAATTTAATCACGATTTTAAAAATTATAGAGTGCTCTTTGCTCGCAAATGCAGACGGGAAAAGTCCAATGAAGATATTTTCAATAGGTTTCTGCTAAGTATGATAATTCGGATATTTGTGATGTATTTGAAAATGCAAAATAATACAAATATGTTAATATATTTTTTATTAGAAAGGTAAAACAAAAACAAAGATTCCCCAAAAAGTTTTAAATTTTTTATGTTTTCAGATTAATTTTTACATTTACTGAATTTAGTGAAAGCAAAAACTGGATAAAAATTGATACTAATAGCAATACATATTATTAACTTATTCTTTAAATTTATTTTGATTTCAAAGTTGCAGCGAAAATTGTGGATCATGTTTTTTCCGAAAAACAAAAAACGCCTAACAGGTTAAACAAATTTTTTTCTTCCATTTTTTTTTTTTTAAACCTGTGTTTGTATGTATTTATGACTATTCCTTACTACAAAATTATAATATTCTCTTTTGTGACTTTTTTGAAATAAATTTGTACGTTTATGAGATTTTGTGAAAAACAAAAATTGGATTTTAAATTTAATTTATACTAATATAAATGCATAGAATAAATTTACTCTTTGAATTTTAATAGCACATTAAGTATGCTTTAATTTCCAATTTCATTCATTAATTTATCGCTTTTTATTCCAAACTTACAGCATAAATTGTAAACTAAGGTCTTTTTTTCCAAAAACAATAATGCGCTTAACGGGTTAAAAAAATTTTTTTTTTAACTTTTTTTTCCTCAAATGCTGTGTTTTTATGTGCTTATAATAACTCATCAATAAAAATATATAATATTTTAAAACTACGGCTTCTATTAATTATTCGCCACTTTGGGTACCATCGAACCCATTGTGCGACGGTTCGTTTACCAAAACGGCGGGACTTTCAATTAATTTAAATAACACATGGATTTATTACTTGAATGAATTAAGATACTATACAATTTTTATTTGAAGAAAGAATATGCGACAGATATTAAGAAAATGGATTTACGTTCGTTTTAAATAAATGAAAATGGACTTTATATGTAACTTTTACACATGGTGGTAGCAACCCTAATTGTAGCCAAACGAATGTTTCGGTTGTAGCTATCGCATTTTTCGGTAGTTATTGCCGAATTTCTTTTGAGGCAATCGAAATTATATTGTCGTGCCAGAATTTCTGTGGTTTTCATCAAATGATTGTTGTCAAAACCGAAAAATTCGGTAGCAACAACCGAATCATTCGATTGGCAACAAATGCGGTTGCTACTACCAAGTCTGTTTTTTGTTTGTATCAAAGACAAAATAAATATCGCTACACTCCACACAAATTTTTTATAATAATGGATCCAAAAAAATTTTCAAACAACATTTTGCAATTATAAAGGTAATGTAATCGATTTTAAATAATAAATAAATTTAAAATTGTATATATTGTGATATACAAAGTAATATATAACGAGCAATAATATATCATAACATACTCTTTTTACTCGGGATCATATTTTTTAAGACTCAGCCATCATAAAAATCAGTTCCACTTAATTATAAACCTTTTTCCGAACAGCAAAACCCCATCGAGTGAAATAAATTGTTATAAATTGATTATGTAGTGAAAAATATTTAAAGATATTTTTGTTCAAAATTTTGATTTTTTTCTATGGTTTTTCTTTAATAATTTCCTATTTGTGTTATTATTAAATTGTCACCCGCACATTTCACGGTTTAATTTCAAACACAAGACGCACTTAAATATTTTCTCATAAATTTTATACGTTATTAAGATTAACACACTTTCACAGTAATGGAAAGAAAATTTAACCGTACCATATTTGATATTGAAAATACATATTCCAATTTAAGTTGGCTAACCCTTATTCATAGAAATCTTAATGTCTGGAGTTTTTGCAAAAACAGAAAAAACGAATTGTGAGCGGAAATAAACATTTTTAATGTAAGAAAAGATGTTTCAGGGTGGCAAACTTACTTTAGTTAGTAACGGAAATCAGTACTTTATTGTTTGTTAACTTTCGTTTTTTTTTTTTTGTTGTTAGTAGTGGCGAATTATATTCGAGAGTGTGTAACAAATGTCATTTTGTTAAACATATTTTTAGTATGAAAAATCAATCATCACTTCTGTTATTTTGGGGAGTCTTTAAGAAATCATAAAGAAATAAATTTCATTATGGTACTTAATGTAATTTGCAGAAATGTATATTAAATTATGTGATGATTTGTTTTTTGAAAACAAATATTAAGGGTATTAACTTCGTTGAATAATTTTAATACTAAAGATTTTTGCTGCAAATTAATAAGTGGCTATAGTTGTATAGAATACACGTATTAAAACGTTCCAAAATGTTAATTAAAAATCGACCAACGCGGATAAACCATTTGTCAATATAACGATATGAATAATTGCGAAAAAATTGTCGTAAATCCGAATGAACTAAAAGACTGCAGTAGTTCAATAAATGGATATGAACGAAATGAACTATTAAACACAACTCTGTAGGGAATTGTGAAGCGAAAAGGACTGCTCTTCAAAAGCCAAAAAAAGTATTTTTAAATTTTGGTATTTAAATTAAGAACTTTACAAAGAATATGAAAACTCAATAGTCAATAAACACATATATTTTTTTTCACATCAACTCTTTATTAACAACACTTGTTCACAAAATAATTGCATTTTGAATTTTCTTTAAATTTTTATTTTAGTGATTGTCGCCAGACATTGGGGTTTTCTTTAGTGCTGTAAGTGATCAAAAATATATAAATTTTAAAATGTTTAATATTTTTTCACGCATGGTTTTCTGTATTATTGCTGAGATATGAATCAATTGATAACTTTATATAAAAACTTAACACCAAATTTTTTTTTTTTTCAAAAATGGTAGTTAAAAAAATTATTATTTTTTTGCAAAACTATTTTTGTATAACACAGTATACATTATTAATTCACATTTTGTAGAGAGCCAACGGACCGCGATCTTCTAGTTGCCGTATTTAATATTTGATACCTCCAATCATGCTTTGGACGACATTCATGCACACAGAGAAATAAAGTGCCAACCGAATTGAAAAGTGTATTTTAATAGTAACAACATATAAATTCAGTTATAACAACGATATTTGCATTATATGACTGGTTATTTTGGCTGCTGCAACTAAAATTCAGTTGAGTTAATCAAACTTTGTTGAGAACACTAAAGATCAGTTGTACCAACCAACTGAAATTCGTGTTAACCGAATTTGAGTAGTAGTAACCAAATTTCAGTTGGCAAATAGCTAAATTTTTCTCTGTGTGTGTAAATTTTTTTTGAGCTGCTTTTAATTTGTTCTTCATTTCTTCAGTACATTTGGCTTCCAAACCATTTTCGAAAACTTTTTGGCATAAAATAAGTCAAAAGTCCTTAATTGGACGTGCTATTGGGACTTTTGAAGGATTTGCTTATTTCGGTACAAAACGTATGTTTTTTTTATTAAGCCATTCTAACGTCATTTTGGCATAATGACAGATTGCTAAATCTGGTCAAAATAATATCTTGCCTTTAGAGTATCTATTTCTGATAAGTTTTTCCAGTTTAACTAATATTTATTATTGTAAACATCCACCTTTACATCCATAGCTTTTTAATCCTGGATGTAAAGTTGCGATGTGCCTTTTGCCGAAATATCTGCCCACACTTCAGACTTCTCTTTGACCGAATACCGAACCTTGTAGGGAGTTATTTTCAAGTCATCAGAATAAAATTTTGAATTAATACTTCCTTTGTTCCAAGCCAAGGAAAGTATTTTTCATCATCCAAAATTATTTGAATTTTTTTTCATGAAGTTTTTTCTCAGTTGTCTACATTTCGTTTGTATTTCCTGCCAATTGGTTTTTACTATATTTGGATACTGCCTTCCTCTGATAGTGTTTCACGTTCATTTGGTGTAAGTTTTACGCTCAATTTTCTTGCCAACTTTCGATTTGATGAACCAATTCGATTAATTGCCGATTTTTTCAAATTAACAAGCTCAGCTGAGGTAAATTTTTTTGGACGTCCTTCCTTTTTATCCCGGTTTATGCCTTTAATTTTTCAAACCGTTTGAATATGGAATATACTGTGATACGTGATACTTGCTCCTTAAGGAAATTATTTAACACTTTGTTTTCAGGTTACCTTTCAAATATGTCATAGACATTTTTTTAAGCTGTTTTGTTTAACCACTTTAATTTTGAATTTTTTCACTTTTGAATATTTGCAATAATGCTTATAATATAACTTTTTATTGACATGCATTTTGAAAAGAAACATGCCTTTTTAGCAGTAATTTATATGTTTTTTAGTTGGCGCTGGTTATATCTTTTTCAATTGGTTTATAAAAATTGATCACTCGGGATCTCTCCCGGTTGTATTAATACTCCTCTGGAGCAATTTTTTCCCCACTTTTCCCAAATCTTGCTCCGACAATACAAATACGTTAAGTGTTTCGATTTCACTCGTTGCCCCGTTCATTTCATATCATTTCATTTAGAACAAATGTCCCATTTTATTATCGGAGTGATTAAATTGGTACACGCATAAAAAAGACACTTTGCAACATATTTGCAGGTAATTTATATACAGCATTTGCCTTTTTTTTCGATTTACACGATTTTCCATACAAACTTTTTTGAATTCGATTTACACGATTTTTCTGGAACGTATCTGTATTGTAAATCGACGGATAGGTGTAGTTAAAACTAAAAATTCAATAACCCGCCCTTACAGGTTTGTTCGAAATTTTCTAGCTTAAATTGCAAAAAAAAATTATTTTTAAGAATTGTGATCTGAAATGTTATTAGCTCAAAAAAAAGTGCTTTTGGTAACATTGTGTCACAGTGCGGTGGCGTAGTGTCATTGAAACGAATAAAATTAAAACATCCGTATCGCTATGGTAAACTTAAAATACGATTATTTTTTGGGACAGATGAGAAAATAGTTAAATTGGTTGGTATAGTAACACAAAATGTTATACCTACTACAAATTGTGATGAGTGATATTTTTTTTTAGTACTAATTAATAACACTCATACGACCTTTTATATAGTACTAAATTTTTGGGTTAATACTCATTTAGTGAAAAATGCACATATTTTGTTTAACACAATTTACCTTAATTTTCGGGTTTAACTGGTGGACTTCTCAATATATTTCTTTATTTTTTGTTCGGTAAATGGGCTTCAATGTTTTTAAATTTACTTTTCATTTTTAAGTCGATTTTTACTGGTTTAGTAGAAAAAGGCAAACCAAATCGAAAAATATACTATAAAATATTTTTTTAATGTGATTTATATGTAAACTAGTGTAATGCTTGCTATCATCATCACTTGAATTGAAAGTAAATCTCTAGCAGACAAGAAAAAACAATATGAAATTAAAGTCAAAATCTTAACAATTCACATTGAAAATGCTAACATCAATTCAATAAAGGGGTTGTTCACATACAACCTAGGAGGGAGTATTTGCAAACACAAAAAAAAATCTTTCAGTTTTAAAATTGGTATTCTTCTCCATTCACATGTATGTCATAACAATTAAAATAATTTTATATTTTCAACAATTTACACATCAATAACATTTGAGTCTCTAATTTATAACTCCCCCCCCCCCCCCCCCCCCCTCACCAACAGCAACCTAAACATATGCCACAATTCAATCACATTTAATCAGGGTCAGGCAACCGTTTCAGTCGATTATCGGTATTGGATAACGGTATTTTGTATATATTTCTTTAGTGTATTTTAAGGTCAGCGATATTTGAAGATACATCGTTATGTTATTTTAAGGTTAACGTTATTTTAAGTTAATTCGTTAGGTTTTCTTATGGTTAATGTTTAATGTTTTTAGGGATTAACGTTATTTAAAGTAATATTTTAGTACATATTTACAAATAACAGCAATATCTCGAAAACCTAACTTTAAAAGTCCATAATGCATTCCAAAATTGCAGCGACTGCAAAAATTCATTTTTAGAAACAATAACTTATTTCTGGATTACAGGTCGAAAGAGTACACAATCGCATCTTTCAGAAGCATTTTTAATTTTTGAAGTAGCCACTTAAGTTTCAGATTTTTTTCAAGTTTACGAAAAATTTTCTGAAGAAAAATCGCAATTTGTCAAAGTTTTTAAGATCTAAAAAGAGATACTATATTGCTCCATAGAATCTTCCTGTTCACAATATGAAGAAATTCGGATGACATGATATCAATAATTTTTAATTCTACAATGTTCTTTCATGGCAATGATATTTATGAATATTTGTGTGTACACTCAAAAAAATAACTTAGTAGAAAATTTAGTAAACGTCTTGTAAATCAAGTATATTCAATTTCAGAAAATTTTTTGATTAAATTATGTTAACATCTAACATTTTAGTTATTAACTATTCAGCACTTAACTATTTTAAACTAATGTTTTGCTAATATATTACTAATTGTTTAGCAATTTATGTTATTGAAAAAATTGTGCAGAGCACATTAATAGTGTGGACGACAACCAGATTGAAAAATATACATTGCATGAAGTAGATGTTGCGGCATGTCAAGATGTAGTAGAGGAGAGGAAATTTATACTAAAAAGTACAGCTCTTGTCAGACATATAAAAAATCAACCATGGAAGATTTTTGTATCTGTTTTTCATACATAAAATAAAATTGTACATTGACACAACTTAAATTTTGTGTTGTCATCTGTTTGTGACAGAAATTGTATTTTAAGTAAATTAAAGACAAAATAAATTATTTAAATTTAATAAAAATTAAATGTGTATTTGTAAACTAAATGTTTATAATGATTAATAACGTAGTGTGGTCAAATTTGTAATTTGAAATTGCAAACAAATATATGTTCAGGTAGACAGAATAAATCGATAGACGTCTTACGCATTGTGAGAGAATGCTTATTAACAAGAAAAAGCCAGTTGGCCAGAATTTTACCCATTGGAAGCTGTGTAGTTTTCGTTTATTTTATACGACATGCCCTTTTGCGACAGTCTTGTGGAATGCCCATCTTTGGTTAGTCCTGTGGCATGCCACTATGTGGTTTAAAGCAGGACAAATGACCCCCTCCTATGATAAGCCAATGTTAAATTTGCCAGTTGTTTACATAGGGTAGGGTTTAGCAGAGGACCGGTCTCTGGCACGAAGGAAACGATCCTGTGGCACACGCAGAACCGGTCCCATTACCATAGGGTAATTACTAACTTAAGTATTTGATAGTTTCTTAAAATTTTATATTGAAAATTAAAACTTATAGGAAAAAATGTGTGGTATTCCTCGAAACAAGGCACAACGCCATTTTAGCACCACAACCGAGTCTCGTTTCGAATATTTTTTTTGGAGCATATACCACATTTTAGTGATGGATTCTTTTTTTAAATTTCAAAAAAATAGCAAAGAGAATAATATTCGGTAATTTCAAAATTCAGTGAATTATTCTCATAAGTACGGACTGTGGACAACATATATTGCCTCACATCTATAGTCCACATAAAATTCGCTGAAAAACGCAAAGTATATGCATTCTTTTTGGATTTTAAGGCTGCGTTTGATCGAGTTCCAAGAGGATTATTATTATATAAACTGCACCAAATAGGGAGTATCTACAAAAATAGTAAATTTCATAGAAAAAATCTATCAAAATACTAAATCAGCGGTAAGGACTAGCTCAGAACTATCCAGTTATTTTGATACACGGACAGGGGTTAAGCAGGGATGTCTGTTATCGGCAATTTTGTTTGCGCTCTACCTCAATGATCTTCATTATTATTTGGGTGGCGGCTTGTATGTTAATGAAATCAATGTTCGAGTTTTAATGTATGCAGATGATATTGTGCTATTGGCGGAGGATATAAATACTTTACAAAATATAAGTAACAAGTTAGAGGAATATTGTCGATTATGGGGTATGGAATTGAATCTCGCTAAATCAGAAATAATGATATTCCAAAAAGGTGGCAGACATAGTTTAAACGAAAAATGGACATTTAATGGTCAACCCGTAAAGATTGTACAAGAGTATAAATACTTAGGAATAACATTAACACCCAAAATGTCGTACACCAAACATGTGGCAGTTAAAAATAATGCTGCAAAAGCTAGTATTAATTCCACCTGGAAGAATTTCATTGGGCGTAGAGAAGTATCACTAGCAGCTAAATGGAAAATGTTTTAGCAGTTTGCAGAGCCATACAAACCTATGGAGCTCAAGTATGGGGAAACTCGCAATTTGAGGAAATTGATAAATTCCAAAGGTTTTTCACAAAGCGATTATTAAAACTTCCAGAAAACACCCCCTAACTACGTTTTAGCTATAGAAACTGGTTACGAAGAAGGGCATTTTATACATACTCCTTGCATTTAAGGTATATATCAAAAACTGTATTTGATTTAGAAGAAAGCAGGCTACCTCATAGACTTACGAAGCAAATTATGGAGAAAAATATATTTTGGTATGCTGACTTTAAAGATAAATTACGACTGTATAACATTAGTAGTGATGGACTAGAACAAAATAATATCAAGTGGAACGATGCTTGTTCAAAACTTATAAATGAGATGAAAAAAGCTAAATATAATGAGCATTTAACAAATGTGCACAGTAGTCGTCAACGAATTTATAAGAATCTAGATCACTCAAAAGGCTTGACTTATTGCAACCAAAATTACAATCAGGAGCAGATTACCTACATAATGAAAGCAAGAGGTGATCTCCTGTGGTTAAATGGCAACCAATTCAGAACAGGCCAAGCAATATTGTGTTCATTGTGCAATCTCAGAGAACCAGAAACAACTATTCATTTTATTGGCAGATGTCCCGTGCTAAATGCAATAAGATTTAAGTTTTTCCGAAGTACAACACTTACTGACGATCAGGTTATTGACGTTCTTAATGGAGGTGAAGATACTTATTGGCTATGTCTCTATAGTTTTTTAAAAGAAGCATTAAAATATAGAACTATGCTTATAGCTAAATTTAATTTTTAAAAGAATGTTTTAAATTTATAAAAGTAAATTAAAATTAATTAATGTATTTGAAATTATTTATGTTGAACACCTTTTTCCGGCTGACGGTTAATTACAATCAAGCCGTACATTTCTTTATTATTTTTATTGTTCAGAAAATTATCTTTAAATTTAAGAAAAATTTTGTAAACTTTTTGAAAAGAAATAAAGAAAAATCTAATCTAAATCTAATCTAAGTACGGACTGTAATTTACTTGTAATTTACGTCTTACGCAATATAATAGAATATTTTATCAAAATGCAAATAAATAATGAACACGGTTTTTAAAATAATAAATTTGTTGTATAAATACAGAAAAAAGCTAAACATGATAGATTCATTAAATTATTTTAGAATAAAATTTTTTTGACAGCTATAAGTACGGTGTGCAATTTGTTACGTCTTACGTAACAGAATAGGGATTTGACAAAAATGTGAATAAATCTTGAACGATGCTTCTCAAATAACAAATTTGTTGTATAAATATAGAAAATATCGAAATTAGATTCATTAATTTTTTTTTCGAAAATATTTTTGGCAGCCCTAAGTACGGTGTTTAATTTGGACGTATATATATCGCACACCCAGTTCAAAAGTGACCCAACTCAAAGTTTTAATTTTTCGGTTCTATATGGTTAAACTATGAACAATATACTTATTTATTTAAAAAAAAAAAATCAGTGTATTTTGTTGTTGTTAACTGTTGCTAAAAAACAGTTATGTCTTTCCTTATGTTTCAATTGTTATAAAGTTGCAAAATTTTTTTTTTAGATTTCTGAAAAATTAAAAATTTTGAGTTGTGTCACTTTTGTACTAGGTGTGCGAACATATCGCACAGAATACTCAACAGAATATGGTTTTGATGAAAATGCTAATATTTTAACATTTCGAAATCTGCACACAGTATTTGATTCCTTTGCTTTTTTTTGAAGAAACCAACATTTTTCATACCGAATTGTACAACTTATTTGACATGGACGTAATACGTCTTACGCAACAAGAAAAAGTTACGAAAAAACGTATATATACGACTTATGAAGCAGAACATTTTATATGCCATTTTCGGTTTTTAAAAGTAAGTACAGACATATTTAAACTAAATGTAAAAAAACTCTGTTTGATTTTAAAGCGGTCTCTATTTAATTTGACGTTGTTCCTACTTGATTTTCAAATGATTTTTTTCTGTGTGTAAACACATTACTTTTTACTCTGTAATAAAAGGGACCCTAAATCAGCGTTTTTAGCCAAAAATAGTTACTCTTTTTTTATTGATGTAAGCCAGTAAAAATAGTGATGATATCCAAAAATCAAATTTTGATGACAATCTCTAGCATTTATGTTCAACAGAATATACGCTTATTATCTTTTTTTTTGATAACTGTAAAGGAATGACGTTTTTGATAAAAAAAAACATACTTCATTTTGCTATTTAAAGTTAGTGGTTTAGAATTATTTCGTTATGGTATTTTAAGGTTAACTGTAGTTAAAGTTATTTAGTCAGCGTATTTTAGGGTTATCGGGTTCTTAAGTTAGTATTATTAAATCATGATCGGTATTTTAGGGTTAGTGTTTACCAACCATGCTTTAACTACATTCAATAATACTTCTTCTATATTGTATTTGCATTCAATCTTTATAATATTCAATATTTATTTTATTGCAAATTAATATTTACGTTAGATTGCATTTGCCCTCTGTCATAGCGGTCGACATCTAACAACTTAATCATTATTATTATACTCATTCAAATCGTATGTATATAAATTTTAATTGCCTTGATTTGTATGCAGTTGTTGCCATGTAAATTAAACGTTTAATAATCGCAAAATACATACAACCCATTCATCATTTACTTATAGTGATTTGTGTGGTATTTTGTATTTGTAGGGGAAATCAAGTATTAATCAAACAAGAGGTTTATGGTTGATTTTTTTTTTATTTTTTCCTGACTTTTTTTTTCCTTTACGCATGATTTTTATTTAATGATGCATAAACGTTTGCATATGTATGCAATTGTATAAATGGATTTTAAAATGCATTTCCGTTTAAAAGAACATACTTGGAGAATTTTAGGAATGCTATATTGAGGTCATACCGGGGATTACTTCATTGACTGGACTAATTAATTAACGATTTAATTAGCATTGCATTGATGTCAATGGCAAATAAATTTGTTTATATTACAATTATATATATATATATGTCCTTTATTTATCTAAATATAATAGAATTACATTTCTGAACACCATAAATACTTAAATAAAGTTCAGTGTGAACATAGGGCGTCAACAAATTCTCTCCATCTGATTCTATCTCTGGCAATTGTTTTTGTTTGATTCCAGGATACTCGAGCAAGTAAACATTCTTGTTTAAGGCAACGAACCCAGGTGTTACGGGGCCTACCTTGGCGGCGTTGTCCTTGGGGGTTCCAGTCGAAGGCTGTTCTTGCAATTTCTGTTTGTGGTCTTCGCAATATGTGGCCTATCCACGTCCACTTCCGTTTACGAATATCAATGTGTGCTGGCAAGGAGTTTGCTCTTTGGAGCAGAGCTTCATTTGAAATACGATCTGGCCAGTGGATGTTAAAGATCTGTCTTAGACATTTGTTGATGAAAGTTTGAATTTTTCTAGTGGTAGCTTGCGTTAAGCTCCATGTGGTGCAGCCGTAAAGTAATACTGACTTCACACTGCAGGTAAAAATGCGGATTTTGGTTTTCCGAGAAATATTATTTCTTCGCCAAATTTTAGATAAGGAAAAGAAGGCTACTCGAGCTTTATTAATGCGATCGGTAACGTCAGCATTTGAACCACCATCCTTAGTTATCTTGCTACCAAGATAACAAAAAGCATCCACATCTTCAATACGTTGGTCATTTGTTATTAATGGGTGGTAACGATATCTGTACCTATGCGCATAAGTTTTGTTTTACTTATACTAATTTTTAAACCAACTTTTTTGACGTTTTCAGACAGACTTGTAAGTTTAGCTTCTATATCCGAGAAGCGATGAGCCATTAGACAAATGTCATCGGCATAGTCTATGTCATATAGAAAATCAGACAATGTGCAACGAATACCGAAAGGTGCATCTCTGTTGGTTTGTTCCAATACGCAATCGAGCAGTAGCAAAAACAACGTTGGAGACAGGACACAGCCTTGACGCACACCTGTGCCTGGAACGACTCTCATTCCCATTGAAACGTACCCTACATTGAGCGTCCCTATATAGCTCACGTATCATGTTTACTATTTTATCAGGAATTCCCTTGTAGGTTAATGCAAACCACATAGAGTTTCGGGATATAGTGTCGAATGCACGTTCAAAATCGACGAAAAGTAAATAAAGAAGATTGTTATACTCAGCGGACTGTTCAATTATAATGCGTAAGGTATTAATGTGGTCAGCACACGAACGACCTTGTCTAAAACCAGCCTGCTCCCCACGCAATATCTGATCCACAATAGGGGAGATTCTATGAAGAATGAGGGTTGCCATTACTTTACCAATGGCGTTTAGAATGGTTATACCGCGCCAATTTTTGCATTGCGTTAAATCCCCTTTCTTGGGTAGTGTGACCACTATACCTTCCTTCCATTCATCTGGTATATAGTCCGATGCCCATGCTTCTTAAATGATAGGAGTGAGAAACTGCGCTAAAGACCTAGCTCCATATTTTAAAAGTTCAGCAGGAATGTTGTCCGTGCCAGATGCTTTGTTGTTTTTCATCCTATTTAAAGCATCTTCAACTTCTGAGCATGACGGTGGCTCTGTAGATATGTCCCTTCTAGGGTTACGACGAGTTGTAAGAAAAAGAGTATCATCTTCCTGATGATCATTGTGGTTTGTTGAAGCTTGCAAGGAAAGAAATCGCGGCATCGCTCAAGTTGTTGTTCGGGTGATGTTAATTCAGTTCCATCGGCTGCTTTTAGAATCGTGGTACCTCTAATATTATTTCCACTCAGTTGTTTTATGGCCGAATACACACCACGCAAGTTGCCTGTATTTTGCGGCTGTTCCGCCTGTTCAGCAATGCTATTATAATATTTTTCACGATCAGCGCGTACCAAGTTTCGAAACGCGACGAGAAGACTGTCGATATTGCGATCTTGCTTGTTCTTTTTGTGCTTGAGTTTTAGCGTTTATATGTTCGCTGTGCAGTCGTTTACGGTTTTGGATCTCAATCCAAGATTCATCGCTGATCCACGGCTTAACCTTGCAGTTTTGTGTTCCGAGCACCATTACAATTGCTAGAAAATAATTGCCAATGAAAATTTGGTTCAACTGTCATTGATCAATGCAAAGCCTTTAATAGGCAATTATAATTGATTGTTTTAATTGTTTGTTACAATGTTCTGTAAAAAATTTTATTTAAAAATTTATATAAAAATCCTATTTTTGGGTACTTATTTTATAAATATTCTGTATTTTATCAGGTATATAGACAAAACCAAATTTGTTCATAAATAGTAATAATAGTATAAATCATTTTTAGTGCATACTATACATATAAACAAATTCTATCATTTATGAATATATTCGTTTGCAAATATTTAATTTGAAACCAGTCAGTTTTAAAACAAAAAAATAAATGTCCAAATATTTTTTTTTAAAAAATTTCTAAAATTATCTTAAACTAGGCCTTTATTTGACCAATTAGCGGATACTATGGCAAAGGTATGTTAAAGTCAATTTGTTAGTTTATTATTATTTTAATATAGGTCTATCTACTGTGTTTTTTTTTTCAACATAATATTAAGGTTGTTCAAAAAATTAACTAACTCGGCTTGGAATATAAATACATAAGTATTTGGTTAACATAAACGTTTGCTGCGTTAATCGGGTAATAAGTATTCAGATTTTTTATGGTATATTTGCTTCTTTAAGAAATTATGTCTGGAAATTAGAGCTACAGTCGAGTGGCGCTAATTCGATGCGCCGCAGCCGCTGATTTTTTTTGGAGTCAGGCCGGCGCCGAAGCAAGCGGATAGTTTCGACTTATATTTATCAGCTGAACAAACCAGCTTCGTCGATATTTTTAAATTTTCTTTTTTCAATTCAACCAATCTTACAAAGAAAATGTAATTTAATTACGTTTAAGTGGATTTTTGGCACAGAATAATTAGTAAAACTAAAAAAAAAATTTTTATAGTTTGGCACCAATATAAACAAGATGGCTACGGTTAGATTATGAAACTATGTAGGGGAAATATTCCCGTTGCCTTTTTTCTAGAATTTTAGTTGTGAGTTAAATTTAATATTTTTTTTGCAAAGCACCAAATAATAACTAAAATGATATATTAGATTAGATTTTTGGACTTAAGGTATTCTAACTAAATATATGAAAATATAGAAAGTCCGTAAAATAATATAAAAATGAAAACATTTTTGAACAATTCTCGGCTCTTTTGAACAAACACAGTTTGTTGGGATATATTCACTAAGGCAGACAAAAGATTCTCATAGAGTTTATTTTGTCTGTTATATGTAATGTCTCGGTTTGAGTTAAGCCAATTATCTTTTTCTATTGCAGACAACTGAAGATTTGGGTAATGCCAATGAAACAATTGTATTGTCTATCATGAAAATGATGACAATATCATATTAGATTTTTGGCCTTGAGGTAGAACAATATTCAAATTAAATACATGAAAGAGAAAGTTCGAAAAAAACAAAATTTTGTATATTTAATAGAACAAGTAAAATATTTTTTAATTTTATATTTTTCTTTAAATATGAACAGAAAACCATAAATAGTTAATTAGATACAAAAACCTTAATATTTAAATATTTAAATATTTCTTCGACTCAGATTCAGATAAACCAATCATCTATATAAATAAACGGTTTTCCAATAGGTACACACAGAGAAATAAATGTAGGGAAAATATATTAAACACTTGTTGAGTTTTGTTTTATATTTTCACATTAGTTTAGTATATTTTTATTATTAATTCAATTGATATAATTTGTTGAAAAATATTATTAGAGATAAAGATTAATAAATTGTTCATATAAAATGTCCGTCTGAGCAACTTTAGTTATTAAAATTAACAATGTTCTTTGTTCAACTTTATACCGACTTTTCAACTTTAAACAACGTTTTATTTCAATAGCTTTTTACGACTGCCTCTTCGCTCAATCATTATTTCATCTTCATGTCTTATTTTGTATTCATGTCCGTGTTGCCGTGTTGCAAAATTTGATATGTCAGTGTTGCAAAAGTATGTCTGTTCATTAGAACCCACATTCGGCCATTCGACTAATCATCCGCCTCGGATGAACTGTCATCTTCATCATCAACTTCAGAATAATGCCATAATTTCATGTGGTCGTTGCTGGAGTTTGTCAAATTCGGCCCTTCAAATGATGCTGCTTTTTTAACTTCATAACGCCCATTCCGCTTTACCTTGGTAATTTCATACGGTCCAAGATATTCGTTAGCAAGTTTTCTACCGGCAACAAATTGTGTTCTTTTGATAGCGACCAAGTCTCCAACTTTATAGCCAACATTTTGCTTTCTTTTACGATCAAATTTTTCTTGTACTCCGATTGAACTTTTTCAATTTGTTGTTTTGTTTCAT
>CM037854.1:86557123-86579723 GCA_021234595.1 Delia radicum
AGTTTTACGCTCAATTTTCTTGCCAACTTTCGATTTGATGAACCAATTCGATTAATTGCCGATTTTTTCAAATTAACAAGCTCAGCTGAGGTACATTTTTTTGGACGTCCTTCCTTTTTATCCCGGTTTATGCCTTAATTTTTCAAACCGTTTGAATATGGAATATACTGTGATACGTGATACTTGCTCCTTAAGGAAATTATTTAACACTTTGTTTTCAGGTTACCTTTCAAATATGTCATAGACATTTTTTTCAGCTGTTTTGTTTAACCTCTTTAATTTTGAATTTTTTCACTTTTGAATATTTGCAATAATGCTTATAATATAACTTTTTATTGACATGCATTTTGAAAAGAAACATGCCTTTTTAGCAGTATATTTATGTTTTTTTAGTTGGCGCTGGTTATATCTTTTTCAATTGGTTTATAAAAATTGATCACTCGGGATCTCTCCCGGTTGTATTAATACTCCTCTGGAGCAATTTTTTCCCCACTTTTTCCCAAATCTTGCTCCGACAATACAAATACGTTAAGTGTTTCGATTTCACTCGTTGCCCCGTTCATTTCATATCATTTCATTTAGAACAAATGTCCCATTTTATTATCGGAGTGATTAAATTGGTACAACGCATAAAAAACACTTTGCAACATATTTGCAGGTAATTTATATACAGCATTTGCCTTTTTTCGATTTACAACGATTTTCCATACAAACTTTTTTGAATTCGATTTACACGATTTTTCTGGAACGTATCTGTATTGTAAATCGACGGATAGGTGTAGTTAAAACTAAAAATTCAATACCCCGCCCTTACAGGTTTGTTCGAAATTTTCTAGCTTAAATTGCAAAAAAAATTATTTTTAAGAATTGTGATCTGAAATGTTATTAGCTCAAAAAAAGTGCGTTTGGTAACATTGTGTCACAGTGCGGTGGCGTAGTGTCATTGAAACGAATAAATTAAAACATCCGTATCGCTATGGTAAACTTAAAATACGATTATTTTTTGGGACAGATGAGAAAATAGTTAAATTGGTTGGTATAGTAACACAAAATTGTATCCTACTACAAAATTATTGTGTGAGTGATATTTTTTTTAATACTAATTAATAACACTCATACGACCTTTTATAAAGTACTAAATTTTTGGGTTAATACTCATTTAGTGAAAAATGCACATATTTTGTTTAACACAATTTTCCTTAATTTTCGGGTTTACTGGTGGACTTCTCAATATATTTCTTTATTTTTGTTCGGTAAATGGGCTTCAATGTTTTTAAATTACTTTACTTTTCATTTTAAGTCGATTTTACTGGTTTAGTAGAAAAAGGCAAACCAAATCGAAAAATATACTATAAAATATTTTTTTAATGTGATTTATATGTAAACTAGTGTAATGCTTGCTATCATCATCACTTGAATTGAAAGTAAATCTCTAGCAGACAAGAAAAAACAATATGAAATTAAAGTCAAAATCTTAACAATTCACATTGAAAATGCTAACATCAATTCAATAAGGGGTTGTTCACATACAACCTAGGAGGAGTATTTGCAAACACAAAAAAAATCTTTCAGTTTTAAAATGGGTATTCTTCTCCATTCACATGTATGTCATAACAATTAAAATAATTTTATATTTTCAACAATTTTACACATCAATAACATTTGAGTCTCTAATTTATACTCCCCCCCCCCCCCCTCACGATCCAACACAACCTAAACATAATGCCACAATTCAATCACATTTAATCAGGGTAGGCAACCGTTTCAGTCGATTATTGGTATTGGATAACGGTATTTTGTATATATTTCTTTAGTGTATTTTAAGGTCAGCGATATTTGAAGATACATCGTTATGTTATTTTAAGGTTAACGTTATTTTAAGTTAATTCGTTAGGTTTCTTATGGTTAATGTTTAATGTTTTTAGGATTAACGTTATTTAAAGTAATATTTTAGTACATATTTACAAATAACAGCAATATCTATAAAACCTAACTTTAAAGTCCATAATGCATTCCAAAATTGCAGCGACTGCAAAATTAATTTTTAGAAACAATAACTTATTCTGGATTACAGGTCGAAAGAGTACACAATCGCATCTTTCAGAAGCGTTTTTAATTTTTGAAGTAGCCACTTAAGTTTCAGATTTTTTTCAAGTTTACGAAAAATTTTCTGAAGAAAAATCGCGATTTGTCAAAGTTTTTAAGATCTAAAAAGAGATACTATATTGCTCCATAGAATCTTCCTGTTCACAATATGAAGAAATTCGGATGACATGATATCAATAATTTTTAATTCTACAATGTTCTTTCATGCAATGATATTTATGAATATTTGTGTGTACACTCAAAAAAATAGCTTAGTAGAAAATTTAGTAAACGTCTTGTAATCAAGTATATTCAATTTCAGAAAAAATTTTTTGATTAAATTATGTTAACATCTAACATTTTAGTTATAACTATTCAGCACTTAACTATTTTAAACTAATGTTTTGCTATATATTACTAATTGTTTAGCAATTTATGTTATTGAAAAATTGTGCAGAGCACATTAATAGTGTGGACGACAACCAGATTGAAAATATACATTGCATGAAGTAGATGTTGCGGCATGTCAAAATGTAGTAGAGGAGAGGAATTTATACTAAAAAGTACAGCTCTTGTCAGACATATAAAAATCAACCATGGAAGATTTTTGAATCTGTTTTTCATACATAAAATAAAATTGTACATTGACACAACTTAAATTTTGTGTTGTCATCTGTCTGTGACAGAAATTGTATTTTAAGTAAATTAAAGACAAATAAATTATTTAAATTTAATAAAAATTAAATGTGTATTTGTAAACTAAATGTTTATAATGATTAATAATGATTAATAACGTAGTGTGGTCAAATTTGTATTTGAAATTGCAACAAATATATGTTCAGGTAGACAGAATAAATCGATAACGTCTTACGCATTGTGAGAGAATGCTTATTAACAAGAAAAGCCAGTTGGCCAGAATTTTACCCATTGGAAGCTGTGTAGTTTTCGTTTATTTTATACGACATGTCCCTTTTGCGACAGTCTTGTGGAATGCCCATCTTTGGTTAGTCCTGTGGCATGCCACTATGTGGTTTAAAGCAGGACAAATGACCCCCTCCTATGATAAGCCAATGTTAAATTTGCCAGTTGTTTACATAGGGTAGGGTTTAGCAGAGGACCGGTCTCTGGCACGAAGGAAACGATCCTGTGGCACACGCAGACCGGTCCCATTACCATAGGGTAATTACTAACTTAAGTATTTGATAGTTTTCTTAAAATTTTATATTGAAAATTAAAACTTATAGGAAAAAATGTGTGGTATTCCTCGAAACAAGCACAACGCCAGTTTAGCACCACAACCGAGTCTTGTTTCGAATATTTTTTTTGGAGCATATACCACATTTTAGTGATGGATTCTTTTTTTAAATTTCAAAAAAATAGCAAAGAGAATAATATTCGGTAATTTCAAAATTCAGTGAATTATTCTCATAAGTACGGACTGTGGACAACATATATTGCCTCACATCTATAGTCCACATAAATTCGCTGAAAAACGCAAAGTATATGCATTCTTTTTGGATTTTAAGGCTGCGTTTGATCGAGTTCCAAGAGGATTATTATTATATAAACTGCACCAAATGGGAGTATCTACAAAAATAGTAAATTTCATAGAAAAAATCTATCAAATACTAAATCAGTGGTAAGGACTAGCTCAGAACTATCCAGTTATTTTGATACACGGACAGGGGTTAAGCAGGGATGTCTGTTATCGGCAATTTTGTTTGCGCTCTACCTCAATGATCTTCATTATTATTTGGGTGGCGGCTTGTATGTTAATGAAATCAATGTTCGAGTTTTAATGTATGCAGATGATATTGTGCTATTGGCGGAGGATATAAATACTTTACAAAATATAAGTAACAAGTTAGAGGATTATTGTCGATTATGGGGTATGGAATTGAATCTCGCTAAATCAGAAATAATGATATTCCAAAAAGGTGGCAGACATAGTTTAAACGAAAAATGGACATTTAATGGTCAACCCGTAAAGATTGTACAAGAGTATAAATACTTAGGAATAACATTAACACCCAAAATGTCGTACACCAAACATGTGGCAGTTAAAAATAATGCTGCACAAAGCTAGTATTAATTCCACCTGGAAGAATTTCATTGGGCGTAGAGAAGTATCACTAGCAGCTAATGGAAAATGTTTTTAGCAGTTTGCAGAGCCATACAAACCTATGGAGCTCAAGTATGGGGAAACTCGCAATTTGAGGAAATTGATAAATTCCAAAGGTTTTTCACAAAGCGATTATTAAAACTTCCAGAAAACACCCCTAACTACGTTTTAGCTATTAAACTGGTTACGAAGAAGGGCATTTTTATACATACTCCTTGCATTTAAGGTATATATCAAAAACTGTATTTGATTTAGAAGAAAGCAGGCTACCTCATAGACTTACGAAGCAAATTATGGAGAAAAATATATTTTGGTATGCTGACTTTAAAGATAAATTACGACTGTATAACATTAGTAGTGATGGACTAGAACAAAATAATATCAAGTGGAACGATGCTTGTTCAAAACTTATAAATGAGATGAAAAAAGCTAAATATAATGAGCATTTAACAAATGTGCACAGTAGTCGTCAACGAATTTATAAGATCTAGATCACTCAAAGGCTTGACTTATTGCAACCAAAATTACAATCAGGAGCAGATTACCTACATAATGAAAGCAAGAGGTGATCTCCTGTGGTTAAATGGCAACCAATTCAGAACAGGCCAAGCAATATTGTGTTCATTGTGCAATCTCAGAGAACCAGAAACAACTATTCATTTTATTGGCAGATGTCCCGTGCTAAATGCAATAAGATTTAAGTTTTTTCCGAAGTACAACACTTACTGACGATCAGGTTATTGACGTTCTTAATGGAGGTGAAGATACTTATTGGCTATGTCTCTATAGTTTTTTAAAAGAAGCATTAAAATATAGAACTATGCTTATAGCTAAATTTAATTTTAAAAGAATGTTTTAAATTTATAAAAGTAAATTAAAATTAATTAATGTATTTGAAATTATTTATGTTGAACACCTTTTTCCGGCTGACGGTTAATTACAATCAAGCCGTACATTTCTTTATTATTTTTATTGTTCAGAAAATTATCTTTAAATTTAAGAAAAATTTTGTAAACTTTTTGAAAAGAAATAAAGAAAAATCTAATCTAAATCTAATCTAAGTACGGACTGCAATTTACTTGTAATTTACGTCTTACGCAATATAATAGAATATTTTATCAAAATGCAAATAAATAATGAACACGGTTTTTTAAATAATAAATTTGTTTATAAATACAGAAAAAGCTAAACATGATAGATTCATTAAATTATTTTAGAATAAAATTTTTTGACAGCTATAAGTACGGTGTGCAATTTGGACGTATATATACGTCTTACGTAATAGAATAGGGATTTGACAAAAATGTGAATAAATCTTGAACGATGCTTCTCAAATAACAAATTTGTTGTATAAATATAGAAAATATCGAAATTAGATTCATTAATTTTTTTTTCGGAAAATATTTTTGGCAGCCCTAAGTACGGTGTTTTATTTGGACGTATATATATCGCACACCCAGTTCAAAAGTGACCCAACTCAAAGTTTTAATTTTTCGGTTCTATATGGTTAAACTATGAACAATATACTTATTTATTTAAAAAAAAAAAATCAGTGTATTTGTTGTTGTTAACTGTTGCTAAAAAACAGTTATGTCTTTCCTTATGTTTCAATTGTTATAAAGTTGCAAAATTTTTTTTTTAGATTTCTGAAAAATTAAAAATTTTGAGTTGTGTCACTTTTGTACTAGGTGTGCGAATATATCGCACAGAATACTCAACAGAATATGGTTTTGATGAAAATGCTAATATTTTAACATTTCGAAATCTGCACACAGTATTTGATTCCTTTGCTTTTTTTGAAGAAACCAACATTTTTCATACCGAATTGTACAACTTATTTGACATGGACGTAATACGTCTTACGCAACAAAGAAAGTTACGAAAAACGTATATATGAAGCAGAACATTTTATATGCCAGTTTCGGTTTTTAAAAGTAAGTACAGACATATTTAAACTAAATGTAAAAAAACTCTGTTTGATTTTAAAGCGGTCTCTATTTAATTTGACGTTGTTCCTACTTGATTTTCAAATGATTTTTTTCTGTGTGTAAACACATTACTTTTTACTCTGTAATAAAAGGGACCCTAAATCAGCGTTTTTAGCCAAAAATAGTTACTCTTTTTTTTATTGATGTAAGCCAGTAAAAAATAGTGATGATATCCAAAAATCAAATTTTGATGACATACTCTAGCATTTATGTTCAACAGAATATACGCTTATTATCTTTTTTTTTGATAATTGTAAAGGAATGACGTTTTTGATAAAAAAAAACGTACTTCATTTTGCTATTTAAAGTTAGTGGTTTAGAATTATTTCGTTATGGTATTTTTAAGGTTAACTGTAGTTTAAGTTATTTAGTCAGCGTATTTTAGGGTTATCGGGTTCTTAAGTTAGTATTATTAAATCATGATCGGTATTTTAGGGTTAGTGTTTACCACCATGCTTTAACTACATTCAATAATACTTCTTCTATATTGTATTTGCATTCAATCTTTATAATATTCAATATTTATTTTATTGCAAATTAATATTTACGTTAGATTGCATTTGCCCTCTGTCATAGCGGTCGACATCTAACAACTTAATCATTATTATTATACTCATTCAAATCGTATGTATATAAATTTAATTGCCTTGATTTGTATGCAGTTGTTGCCATGAAATTAAACGTTTAATAATCGCAAAATACATACAACCCATTCATCATTTACTTATAGTGATTTGTGTGGTATTTTGTATTTGTAGGGGAAATCAAGTATTAATCAAACAAGAGGTTTATGGTTGATTTTTTTTTTTGATTTTTTCCTGACTTTTTTTTTTTTCCTTTACGCATGATTTTTATTTATGATGCATAAACGTTTGCATATGTATGCAATTGTATAAATTGATTTTAAATGCATTTCCGTTTAAAAGACATACTTCCGTTTACGAATATCAATGTGTGCTGGCAAGGAGTTTGCTCTTTGGAGCAAGCTTCATTTGAAATACGGTCTGGCCAGTGGATGTTAAAGATCTGTCTTAGACATTTGTTGATGAAAGTTTGAATTTTTCTAGTGGTAGCTTGCGTTAAGCTCCATGTGGTGCAGCCGTAAAGTAATACTGACTTCACACTGCAGGTAAAAATGCGGATTTTGGTTTTCCGAGAAATATTATTTCTTCGCCAAATTTTAGATAAGGAAAAGAAGGCTACTCGAGCTTTATTAATGCGATCGGTAACGTCAGCATTTGAACCACCATCCTTAGTTATCTTGCTACCAATAAACAAAAAGCATCCACATCTTCAATACGTTGGTCATTTAATTAATGGGTAACGATATCTGTACCTATGCGCATAAGTTTTGTTTTACTTATACTAATTTTTAAACCAACTTTTTTGGCGTTTTCAGACACTTGTAAGTTTAGCTTCTATATCCGAGAAGCGATGAGCCATTAGACAAATGTCATCGGCATAGTCTATGTCATATAGAAATCAGACAATGTGCAACGAATACCGAAAGGTGCATCTCTGTTGGTTTGTTCCAATACGCAATCGAGCAGTAGCAAAAACAACGTTGGAGACAGGACACAGCCTTGACGCACACCTGTGCCTGGAACGACTCTCATTCCCATTGAAACGTACCCTACATTGAGCGTCCCTATATAGCTCACGTATCATGTTTACTATTTTATCAGGAATTCCCTTGTAGGTTAATGCAAACCACATAGAGTTTCGGGATATAGTGTCGAATGCACGTTCAAAATCGACGAAAAGTAAATAAAGAAGATTGTTATACTCAGCGGACTGTTCAATTATAATGCGTAAGGTATTAATGTGGTCAGCACACGAACGACCTTGTCGAAAACCAGCCTGCTCACCACGCAATATCTGATCCACAATAGGGGAGATTCTATGAAGAATGAGGGTTGCCATTACTTTACCAAATGGCGTTTAGAATGGTTATACCGCGCCAATTTTTGCATTGCGTTAAATCCCCTTTCTTGGGTAGTGTGACCACTATACCTTCCTTCCATTCATCTGGTATATAGTCCGATGCCCATGCTTCTTGAATGATAGTAGTGAGAAACTGCGCTAAAGACCTAGCTCCATATTTTAAAAGTTCAGCAGGAATGTTGTCCGTGCCAGATGCTTTGTTGTTTTTCATCCTATTTAAAGCATCTTCAACTTCTGAGCATGACGGTGGCTCTGTAGATATGTCCCTTCTTGGGTTACGACAGGTGTTGTAAGAAAAAGAGTATCATCTTCCTGATGATCATTGTGGTTTGTTGAAGCTATGCGGCTTGTGCCGCCTGTTCAGCAATGCTATTACAATATTTTTCACGATCAGCGCGTACCAAGTTTCGAACGCGACGAGAACTGTCGATATTGCGATCTTGCTTGTTCTTTTTGTGCTTGAGTTATAGCGTTTATACGTTCGCTGTGCAGTCGTTTACGGTTTTGGATCTCAATCCAAGATTCATCGCTGATCCACGGCTTAACCTTGCAGTTTTGTGTTCCGAGCACCATTACAATTGCTAGAAAATAATGCCAATGAAAATTAGTTCAACTGTCATTGATCAATGCCAAAGCCTTTAATAGGCAATTATAATTGATTGTTTTAATTGTTTTTTACAATGGTCTGTAAAAATTTTATTTAAAAATTATATAAAAATCCTATTTTTGGGTACTTATTTTATAAATATTCTGTATTTTATCAGGTATATAGACAAAACCAAATTTGTTCATAAATAGTAATAATAGTATACATCATTTTTAGTGCACACTATACATATAAACAAATTCTATCATTTATGAATATTCGTTTGCAAATATTTTAATTTGAAACCAGTCAGTTTTAAAACAAAAAAATAAATGTCCAAAATATTCTTTTTTTAAAAAATTTCAAAATTATCTTAAACTAGGCCTTTATGTGACCAATTAGCGGATACTATGGCAAAGATAAGTTAAAGTCAATTTGTTAGTTATTATTATTTTAATATAGGTCTATCTTCTGTGTTTTTTTTTTTCAACATAATATTAAGGTTGTTCAAAAAATTAACTACGTCGGCTTGGAATATAAATACATAAGTATTGGTTAACATAAACGTTTGCTGCGTTAATCGGGTAATAAGTATTCAGATTTTTTATGGTATATTTGCTTCTTTAAGAAATTATGTCTGGAAATTAGAGCTACATCTGGCGCTAATTCGATGCGCCGCAGCCGCTGATTTTTTTTTGGAGTCAGGCCGGCGCCGAAGCAAGCGGATAGTTTCGACTTATATTATCAGCTGAACAAACCAGCTTCGTCGATATTTTTAAATTTTTCTTTTTCAATTCAACCAATCTTACAAACAAAATGTAATTTAATTACGTTGAAGTTGATTTTTGGCACAGAATAATTAGTAAAACTAAAAAAAAAATTATAGTTTGGCAATAATATAAACAAGATGGCTACGGTTAGATTATGAAACTATGTAGGGGAAATATTCCCGTTGCCTTTTTTCTAGAATTTAATTGTGAGTTAAATTTAAATTTTTTTGCAAAGCACCAAATAAAATCTAAAATGATATATTAGATTAGATTTTGGACTTAAGGTATTCTAACTAAATATATGAAAATATAGAAAGTCCGTAAATAATATAAAAATGAAACATTTTTGAACAATTCTCGGCTCTTTTGAACAAACACAATTTGTTGGGATATATTCACTAAGGCATACAAAAAGATTCTCATAGAGTTTATTTGTCTGTTGTATGTAATGTCTCGGTTTGAGTTAAGCCAATTATCTTTTTCTATTGCAGACAACTGAAGATTTGGGTAATGCCAATGAAACAATTGTATGTCTTCATGAAATGATCAAACTTTTTGAAAAGCAACACAAAAATCGAATATACAAATCATATTAGATTTTTGGCCTTGAGGTAGAACAATATTCTAATTAAATATATGAAAGAGAAAGTTCGAAAAAAACAAAATTATGTATATTTAATAGAACAAGTAAAATATTTTTAATTTATATTTTCTTTAAATATGGAACTGAAAACCATAAATAGTTAATTGATACAAAAACCTTAAGTATTTAAATATTTAAATATTTCTTCTCGACTCAGATTCAGATAAACCAATCATCTATATAAATAAACGGTTTCCAATAGGTACACACAGAGAAATAAAGTGCCAACCGAATTGAAAAGTTTATATTAACGTAACACTTATAAATTCAGTTAATGCAAAGATATTTACTGTCCACTTCCGAATATTTTGGATGTTGCAACTAAAATTTTGTTGATTAATAGTGAATTTTATCGTTGATCTATAAGTTTATGTGTGAGATTTTATTCGTTCGGTTTTAGATCATGACAAATTTTTCTATAAATTAACAGAAAAATTATAATTTTTATATGATAATTTACTTTGACTAAGAAAAAAAACACAGAAATAGTTATTAGACACTAGCATGAATGGAATGCATTTTCTGACCCATACGGTCTTCATCAACATTCTTCGTGCCATTTAGTGTTAATCGTAAATATCTTCTATTTAACTCACGTGTTAAAGAAATTGGGTAACGTTAAATCCCATTACTCTGTGTGTTGAGTTAGAATGAAATTTGCCACAAACGATTTCTATTTATAGTGTGTTTGTTTTTTCTCTAGTCATTATCATAATTGTCAGTTTACTTAAAATTTTAAATAGCAATTCTTTCTCTAATTCATCATATACTATCCTTCTACATAAGCAAAGCATATCTGTGTTTTTTTTTCTAATAGTCAAAGTAATTACATATAAAAATTATAATTTTTCTGTTAATTTAGAGAAAAATTGGTCATGATCTAAAACCGAACGAATAAAATCTCACATTTTGTTGAATTAACAGAACTTTGTTATGAAAACTAATGTAAAGTTGCACACAACAGTCTGAAACTCGTAATAACCGAATTTGAGTCGAAGTAACCGAATTTCAGTTGGCAAATACCTAAATTTTTCTCAGTGTGTACTTGAAAACTTTGAATTTAATTTGTTTGTTAACGCACTATTTCACTGATCATCTACTGTTACTTTTCCTTTTTTTCAGTAAACTCAACATTTTTATCATGGTAAAGTACAACGAACGACAACGTATGCAAATAATTAAAATGTATTCGCAGTAGGTGACCGCAACTTTGAGAGCGTTAACTTCAATTTTCGGTCGTTATTCTCGCCCTAGTAGACACAAGCATAACAAGTTTAGTGCAAAACATTGAGTCTACATATTCATTGTGTGATGCTGCTGCCGTGCCAGTGAGACAACAGGTTGGTCGAAGTGCCGAAAATATCGCTGCCGTTCAGGCGTCCGTAGTAAATGATCCAATCAGTCGATTCCGCGGTGTTCTTAGAAATGTGCATCGTTAGAAGACCACTTTATGGCGAATTTTTGGTAAGGAACTTGGTTTACACCCACCACAAGAAAAAAGTGCCAACCGAATTAGAAAATGTATATTAATGGTAACAACTTATAAATTTAGTTAGTACCACACGATATTAACATTATATTTCTGAATATTTTGGGTATTGCAACTAAAATTTAGTGGAATTAACCGAACTTTTATTGTGAAAACTAATGTTAAGTTGTGCCAACCGTCTGAAATTCGTTATAACCGAATTTGAGCCGAAGTAACCGAATTTCAGTTGGCATAGCTAAATTTTTTTATTTGTGCATACAAGATCAAGCTTGGTTTTGCGTTTTATTTTTAAGAAAGTTGTCAAGTCCTTATTGAAAAACCCTGCAGGCGATATCGACGACTACAGAGCTCTTTTTGCGAAAATGGAATATCCGAATTTTGAAAATATTTCGTAGATCTTTATTTAGACAACCAAATAATTTTGGTTGCAATAATAAAACATTTAAAAATTTAAAAATAATAAACATTAATTTTTATTACCTTTAATTTTAATACTATTTTTTTTTTAATAATTACATCGGCTTTAGCCAGCTTTGAGCAGCGCTGGTAATTTTTTGCTTAGCCACCACCGCCGACGTTAAAAGTTTTGGGAAAACATTTTCATGTTATATTCATACAGTTTATGAATAAATTTGTCCTATGTATAAATTATTTTTTTTCAGTATATTATTTCTTTCATCAGTCAGTTATCTAAAAAGACTGAATAGTGTATATGTGATAAAACTTAAACAAATACAGAAAATACATGTAAAGTTAGGACTCAAATTTCAAATTTTAATCTTTTTTCCAAAACTAAACACTTTTTAGAAACAATAAAATTTGGTCATTTACAATTGGTGTGTTTAGGCTTTGTTGCCATTTCATTACCATTGTTCTATTCAATGCCAAATTAAAGAAAATTTCGTTGGCATTGGAATGGTAATGAAATTTTTTGGCAATAGCATTGACGATAAGTAATGAAAATTAAACTTCGATGCTAATGAAAAATTCCCATGTATGATTGAGGTGATCTCGGCAGTCAATGATGTATTCACTGTATTATGCAATTATTTTTCAAATAAACTGATAAAGTTGCAGAAACTACCCTGCAGGAAGCTTGGGGTCAAGTGTCTCCAAGTCTCCACTTTTGTCTAATATTTTGTTGACATTGTCAACTAAGCGTCTACACTTTTTACTTTATTAACTCACTAGTAAATTTTTGGTTCCCATGTCTACATATGCTCCCATTAGAACTAATTAGTCACTAGTGAATCTATGGTTCTTATGTCTACATGTGGTCCCATAAGAACTAACGAGTCACTAGTGAATCTTTGGTCCAATGTCTGCATATGGTCCCATAAGAACTACCTAGTCACTAGTGAATCTATGTTTCTAATGTCTACATATGGTGCCATAAGAACTACCTAGTCACTAGTGAATCTTTGGTTCCAATGTCTACATATGGTCCCATAAGAACTACCTATTCACTACCTAGTCATATTTCTAATGTCACTGGTGATTTTCAATGACACGTACATGTTAAATGTCTATAGCAAATTACATTGCCTGGGGAATATTTGTTTAGTAGTACTGGTGACACAGTCAATAGTGAATCAATACTTTTTCACTATTGACATTTCCTGCAGGGTAGTGAATGCTTTGTAAAAAAAAAATACATCGAATTTAAATTAATGAAAGAATTTTTTTTCAAAATTTATGAGTAGCTTCTAGACTTTTAAAATTTTTCAAAACAATATATTTTTTTAACAAGTTTATTTAAAAAACTTAAAAAAAACTATGTGAATTTCTTTTGTATTGCATTTAAACCTAAATACTCATGAAAACACATGTAGTTTTACAAAATTGCAATTCTTACACTCATGAAAAAAAAAAAAAATAATTAGAAATTCTGTAACGTCAACAGAAAAAAGTACGTGAATTTGCGGCAGCAGGATTTTCAATGATTTTGAGAATCGTATTCTGCGAAATACAGGTGATATAAATTTCAGCTAAAAAGGTCAGTTAAAATTGTTTCTCTGTAGACTGTTAATGTTTAAATGCATTGACAAAACAGCAACTCAATTGTTAAGCCAAATTAACAGAAATTTTTGTTTAAATATATATATCGGCCATTGCACCGAAGACCTGCCAAAAAATTCATTTTTTTGACCTTGCGCTTTTCCATTTAAAAAGAATGTTTTAACCTGAAACTTTATAAAGAAACTTAAAGATTGGCTTTTAGATTTCGAAAAATTCACGGTTTCATCCGTTTAGTAGTTTCTTTTTTAATATTTTAAATATTTTTTTTTTTTTTTAAGAGAGGCAAGCAACACTCAGGAAATACTTCCTTTATTTAGTGTGTTGTTTTCTTTGGAAAGGGATAGTATAGAGATGAAAGGTGGGGAAAGATGAAGAACAGTTGTTGCTCGCCACCTGATGGAGAGTTGGCGAACTTATTGAAGCTTTTTGGTTCATAGCCCTGATTTATTATTTTACTTCGGTGGGGTTAATTGCTATGGGAACACCGAAGGTGGACATTGCGATACGTATGAGGAATAGAAAAAACTCATACATATTATTTTGATGTGCCGGCACCGGGGATCGACCACGGACCTTCTGTGCAAAAGTCCAACGCAAAAAATGTGTAAGTATGAATGTTCATATTTTCTTTAATACACAGTGGGGAGTACAAGTAACCTTGTGAGAACAATAAGTACTTTTTTTTGACATCTAAAAATGCAGGCTGAAAAATATTTGACACTTGAATTAAAGCACTTTAAATTACGCTGAATCCAAATCTGGTCACAGAATCAGTCTCCGACTCAGGCGTTCGAGTTGTATTAAAAGCTGTCGTTTTTGACATTATATTAAATGTTATAATTATGTTAATCTAATTATGCATGAATACATGTTATTGCAAATAAGCCATTTAAATACACAGGAGGACTTTTTCTTACTTTTTAAAAACTAATCAAGTTCTGACCTTCAATTATATATATTTCGGCCATGCGGATTTCACTGGCATACTTAATATTTTGATCAACGCTACAGATTTCGAGAAAAATGTGTTAAAATCTGCCAGTTTGTATTTAGTCTTTTGCCTTTAAAACTTTCGAAAGCAATCAATCTTCTTTTGTTGATGCAATTAAATAACAAGGCATGTGTTCATATTTATGGCACATACCTAATGCACAAAACCTGTGATTAAAACCACTGCTTTTGTGCAGGTTTTTAGCTCTATTTTACAGTTTTAGCTAATATGAAGGCTTAATGAACAATTGAAATGAAAAACACTTTTACAGTTTCAGTTTTTTATATTTTGGTATTCTCATTTTTTTAATTTAATGTACCTAAAAAAAAAAAAAAATATTATATTACGATTAATGGAAACTTTTTTGCTTTAATTTTGCAAACTTTTTTTTTTTTTTTTTTTGTACAGTGTTATTTGACGTCATAAATTTCACAAATTTAATTTAGAAATATTGAGGCTAAGAAGAAGAATAAACGTTTTTCTCTTCAAATAAAATTTTTAATCAGACTAGACTAGTTTTCTGCCTCTTTTTTTTATGGACAGGCGTCATCAGTGATCTTCCATTTAAATTGTATTATTATTTGTGTATTTATAATTGTCAGATTGTCTCTATACGATAAATGTTTCAACAACCTGCCGCTCTTCTTATCAAACCTGCGCTCTTCTTATATTAATTACAAACGTAACAATACAAGTCATGACCGTTTAGCGATCACACCCAAGTATGGCCTGGAATGTAATGCAGCTAAATGACAGTTTTCTTTCCTATTTTTTCTGTTATTGTATTCAGAAGTGACAATTCGAACAAATACAAATATTCTATTTTTAGATTTTGTTTTTTTTCTTTCTAGTCTCCTACGTCGTTATTTCAGATTGACGTATGGTTTTTACGTTCAGTGTTAACAACTTTGGGTTTTAAGTGGAGACATCGTCACAGGGCAGATTTTTGATTTGCCCACGTATTTATACCAAAAGCATGACTCTGTGGTCACTTGCAAAGCTATTCTGCCACATAAATTAAAAAAAAAAAAATCCAATGCAAATACATTTTTTCTTGTCAAAATATTGCCCACCATTTCCCATCTTTTTAAAAAACTAACAATTAGTCAGGTCAATTGTGCATTAAAAGTTCATATTCGGTAAAAAAAAAAATTTAAAAACCTGCATAAAACGTGAATCAGTGGTTTAAAATAAATTTTTGTACATTAAATATGAGCCATAATTATTAACACAGATCTTTGTATTTAATTCCATAAAAAAAGAGCAGATTTATTGCTTTCGAAAAGTTTTAAAATGTAAAACT
This sequence comes from Delia radicum, assembly GCA_021234595.1. Taxonomy (NCBI): domain Eukaryota; kingdom Metazoa; phylum Arthropoda; class Insecta; order Diptera; family Anthomyiidae; genus Delia; species Delia radicum. Next base: position 86,573,064 of record CM037854.1, read on the forward strand.
CTAAATGCAAAAGCCGCCAAGCTTTAAAGATTTTTTTCGAAACCTCTACAATTAACTACGCCATAGAAATAAGCATGTTAAATAATGGTCAGATCTCTTATAATTTTTTCTATTTCATGCCGTGTATTTGTTTCATTTTATAAATATATAATTTGCTTATAAAAATTATGAAAAATTTGTAAAATAGACATACACTCAAAAATAAGTTAGTACAAAAGTTAGTAAAACGTCTTGTAAATCAGTAATATATTTTTTTAGCAAATTTTTTTGCTAAAATCGTGTTTTCAGCTAAATTTTTGTTATACTTATTCAGCACTTAACTGTTTTATGCTAATGCTTTACTAATATACTAATGTTTTATAACTAATAATTTTGCTAAAAAAAATTGTGCTGATAAGCACATTAATAGTGTGGACGACAACCAGATTGAAAGATATACGCACAATGAAGCAGATGTCGGGCATGTCGAGATGTAGTAGAGAAGAGGAAAATGATACTAAAAAGTACAGCTCTAATAAGACATATATCTGTATCTGTTTTTCATACATAAAACAAAATTGAGGATTAAACAACTTAATTTTGCGTTGTCACCGGCTTGTGAAAATAATTGTCTATTAATAAATAAAAGACAAAAGAAAATATTTAAATTAATATGTATTTCGATAACAAATGTTAATAGATTAATAATCTAGTGTGGTCAAATTGCAAACAAACATATACATACATGTAGACAGAGTAAAGCGAAAGACAAAGACAACACATCTTAGTATGGTTCCTTTTTCTTATTGCAAAAAAAGGGTTGTTTTTTGCGTTGTTTCGTTTGTTTTTGTTTAATTTTTTCGTTTCGTTTCTTTCTATAATTATCTTCGGCAGTTGCGTCCTTAAAAGATAGCATCATTTAGACAACCATTGATGTAAGTAGTTGAAAGAAAATTTTTGTTATGTTATATATATTTATTTCTATATATTTTGCAGATATTAAATTACTTCATGACATCAATGTGGGAAAATGAAAATTTTTATATTTCGTAATAATTGTAAATTATTTTTAAAAGAATCACAAAAATATGTTTTATGATTTTTCAGCAAATATATTAACTAAATTACAATTTTTTACAATTTTTTTTAAATTTTTTAGCGTTTTTTTCAGTCTACTAAAATTCAGCAAAAAATTTCTTAATTTTTACCAACGCTTTTTTATTTCTATTCTACTAAGTGTTAGCAAAACTTTTGCTGAATCTACTAATTTTTTGTTGCTAAAATCAGCTCGCTGATTTTCAGCAAAAGATTTTGCTGACATTAGCATTTTTTTGCTAGCAGTCTCCAGACTAAAATTTTGCTGACTCAGCAAAATATTTTGCTGACTTTACAAACTTTTTTTTTTGAGTCTACATATATGAATGACCATATAAAAATAATATATAAACTTATTTGGCCACATTTAACCATATATGGAAATGTAGGTAATTTTCCTAGTATAACGAATATAAGCAATCATATAAAAAATATATTTGATCATACTAAATTTTTTTAGCCTGGTACGAATATTTAATTCGTTTTCTGGTTCTTAATTTCTACTTCGTATTTACAAGATGTAGGTCTCAGCAATAATTTTCCAAAGTTAGCGGAAATCGTTGTAAAACATATACGGTCAAAACGCTATTTGGAAACGCTGGTAAAGCGTCTCAAACAAGTTTTCTGTTAGTTATTTATTTACAATTAACCGGTCACCCATTGGTATGCCGGTGCTTGATTTTTTGTACCACTGCAGTTTCTGACTGAATACGAAACCTAAAATCGCATTTGAAAAATGTCCGTACAACTAAAAACACCTCTAGTGCACATATTTAAATTTTTCCATGCCCATTGACAGGAACATCAAATTTGATAATTTATCTCAGATATGATACGAGATATTGCGAAAAGTGATACCCCATTGTCAGAGAAAACAAAAAATATCAAAACTAAAAACATCAAAAACTTGCAACAACAAAAAAAGGTTTGCAAAATTTTTTTTTAAACATTTATTTAAATCTATATTAATTATATTTTTCTTATTTCGAGTAACCGAGATCATATGCCAGAAAATAAATAGAATGGCAAAATTTGTCTTCTCTCTCTTCACTTAATATAATGAATTTCTAATTGAATTTTTTTAAATAATGGTCGGTTTGTCAATACAATTATAAGCTAACGATTTATTATTTTGAAAAAATTTCGAATCTGTAGTGCATGTTTTGATAATGGATATCATTTATGTATTTCTACAGAGAATTTTTATTGACTCCGTCAACTTTTCTGAAATTTCTTTCATGTAAATAATTCAAAACTCTGTTATTGTTCATAAATAAGAAAAACTATCAATTTGTCTCAATTTTTTCATATGCTTTTAGTAGAGGGTTACGTATGAGTTATATTCTAAAAGAAAAATAAATCATACGCAAAGGTGTTCAAAGATTAAATGAAAATAAAGGGTGTAAGCAAAATTTTTTGTTACATCAAAAACTAAAATCGGAACATATAAATTTGTTATTTCATATTAAAGAAATTTTATCAAGTTTTCAATTAAAAATAAGTTTGCGACACTTTGCGAGACGTAACGAATTTTTTCATTCTCGTTATAAAATCGTTATTAGGTTTAACAAATTGTTCACATTTTTTAAATTTTAAGACTTTCTTGGAAATTCCATACCTTTTGATTTAAAGTTGTTTGCATTTATTGTAGCTCAGGCATTCTTGGGACTAGTTCATGAACGGGCTAATTAATTGACGATTTAATTGGCATTGTTTGATGTTCATGGTAATTAAATTTTTTGGCATTAAAATTGTTTAAAAACAGTGTTAATGAAATTTTGTTTTTAATTGGAATTGGTCAATGTAGATATCTTTAACAGAGAATTATAATTATAACTGTTATAATTGTTTGTTACAATTGTGTACACAAAAAAAAAATTATTTGTAAATTTATACAAAAATACTATACAGGGTGATTTAGTCGCGACCCTCCGAATTTCACCAGCGTATTCCTTGGCTCATTTTATTAAAATATGTCCACTACGACCAACCCCGAAAATGCAAGTGTGGCGAAATGGAAGCAGTTTGAAAATTTTTGGATTGGTGGCCGTAGGGTAGTAGGGTATATTGCTATCTTCTGAACCAGTAGTCGGATTGTTTTTGTTTTTGTGCTTGTTGGAAAGGTCTTTGGGAGACCTTGCAAAATCAATAAAAAAAAATCGCCGAGAAATTTTCCTAAGTGTATATAATTAATTGAGGGGAATTCGTAATTTTTCCGCTATTATGCGACATTTTCCGAACAGCTTTTGCATCTCTATATTTCAAATATTCCAAATAAATTGCAACCCTAACATACTACATATGCAATATTAGTCACGAGTACTTTAGCGATGCGTACAGAAAAATCTAAATTTCATTAATATCAGACATGTTTCCATACAAAAAAATATTAATTTTGATATCATCTACTAACCCTTAAACGTGATATTGCGCCGCTAAAAACTACGTGTCGAATATTTGGTATTCTATATCATATATCCAAAACTTCGTATGGTCTATATTAATTAGCACACCCAGAGAAAACCAGGAATAAGTTTTACATCAATTTTCGTCCAATGTAACAATTTCATCAAGAACTTATGAGACATTTCATAAACAACAAGAATTATAATGTCCATATCATTGTCCCATGAATTTTTTCTAACACAAAAATAATGAAATCCTTACTAATGCAAAATATGCTTCATATATACGGTGAAACATTTCAAAAATATGATGAACTTGTTTTGTTTTTTGTGAAATACTTCATAAATACTATGAAAAGTTTCATTGGGCTAAAATTAAGAACGTAAATATGACGAAGCTTTTACTTGGAGTGCATGATTTCATATATAATTGTATACGATTTTATACAATGTTACGTACAATAATATATTGAGTCATCAACAAATTTTTTAAATATGAAACCTTTAATAGGTAACTTTAGTTTCATAAGCCGTTTTTATCAGTAGTTTGTCCATTTTAATTAAATTTTAATTTTGCTTTGGACATGTTAAAAACTACAAATAAAATTATGGTTTGCCATTAAAAATGTTGAGAATTCTAAATGCAGTTGATGTTGTAGTTTAATCTAAAATTATGTTTCAGTTGTGTAATTTCAAAATTAAAGCTTAACATATTGCTCTTCAATTTATAAAATTTCAAACATAATTAAAATTATGATTTAGAACTTGGAACTTGGTAAAACCACAAAGTAAACTATGATCATCTGTTTTTTATTGAGAACATTTTAAGTTAGATGTAAAATAACGCAGAAATCGTAATTTGGATAAAATTAAGAATAAACTTTTTATATATAACATATTATTCACATATAATATCATGCAATAACATGTGTATATATTTATAAAACAATGCATGATTATATTTAAACGTTTTACTCAGGAATATGAGTTCTTATATAAACTTTTAATTTAACATTCTTGTTAAATTAGATATAAGCTTAATTGTATAATTTTATGAGGCAAAATTCGTAAAATACTATATCAAATCACTTCTTATTGTTTTAAATAATCAAATTGGTACAATTTGATACAATTTAATCGAGCCATTTTTCGGATGAAATTTTATTTAATAATGCTTGGCGTCATATCAAATTATATAAAACTATATACTGCTCTATATCAGTTTTTTTTCAATCGGGTGTTTAAAAATTTGCCATTAGTCTCAATGAGGCTGGCAAATGTTTTAGCACAGTGTAGTTTTTGTTGCAAATAATAATTCAATACTGATATCATTATTTAAAATTTCCAGCTTTTGTTTTCCCAAAATGACACGTACAGTTGTTGGAAATGACAACTTAAGTAGTTACAACCATAACTTTAGAAAAATCCTCAAACTTATCTCAACATATAAAACGAAAGTCCACATATGATAAAGCATCTTTCAGAAAATATAAATGATATTTTCAACATGTTACCGTTAACTAAATACAATCCCTTTTTAAGTTTGGTCTACACAAAAGACCATCCACAAATATGAACGAATTCCTAAACACATATAAACTACCATAAAGTAGACATACATATTGTTTACCATAAATTATATCAAAGTCGACAATGTGTGTCTATAGCATCCTTCAAATGACAAAGATTTTTCTTTTAGTTTTGCTAAAACCGAGTAACAATGACATATAGTTCCTTCTGTCTCTTCTTTTACTCATATGTAAAAAAATAAAGGGTCCAAATCTAACGTTTTTTTTTTTCACTAGTGCTTATTTCGTGAATGGTAACACTTAGCTCATATCTGATTTGACAGATAATTAGTTGTATCCTTCCGCTGAAAGAATATGGTCCGTATGTTCGTTATCTTGTGAAAAAAGTGAAAGAAACTGGCATCCTCATCGATAACCAAGTGTGAAAAGCCAAAACAGTGCGTACACCTGAGAATATTGCTGCTGTGGCAGAAAGTGTGCGTGAAGCGCCATCAACACAATTCACCGTCGTTCTCAACAATTTGAACATTTCGGAGACATCATTGAGACGAATTTTGCATAAAGACCTTGGTATGATGCCATACAAAGTCCAATTGGTTCAGGAGTTCAAAAAAAAAAGTTATTTGGCGGACCCTTTATATATTTCTTTTTGGGTCTACTACAATCTACGTATGTATGTCTTATTGCGGTTTCGAAATGCTCACGAACTTGTGGTATCGTTATTTTTAACCGTAGCGAGACACCCAAACTTTAAACCTTTAGTAATTGATAACATGCTACCAACACAATTGTTGATTGCTCCAATGCACTATGGTTTTGCATACCACTTTTCTTAGCCAAAATGACTAAAATACCAAAAAAAAAATGTTTTGTTTTGAGATATGATTTGTAGAAATTGTATTCCTTTAATGACATGTTCTCTAATATTAACCCTATAATGCTCCTCTTATTTTTGTTTTAGTTATTATTGCAAAAAGTTGCAAAACATGACAAGGTTAAAATAAGGCCTAACTCAATATATGTTTTTTTTAATGGATTTTATAACTTCAAATTTTTATAAAGTTTTTGTAGACCTAACTAAAATTTAATTTATATAGTTTTTTTTGTGTTTGCATGAAGTGACTAATTTCTTTTTCGGGGCCCCAAACTTTTTACTTATAAAAAATGTTTTACATTTAAAAAATTATATAACAGTTCAAAATTGTATTAATTCTTTTCTTGGATTTGCTTATAAACTTCAATTTTAATTTATTGTATTAAAACGGTAAATGAATGCTTAAAAAATCAAATTATATTTTCTGTATTTTTTAAGTATTTACAATTCGATTGCAACAGCATAAACGCGCAGAGTATGTGAGAGAATTTTGGTCAAGTAAATTGGCCTTCGAAACCATAGTGCAATATTGGGGGTAGTGAAAGACAAACAAATGTAAGACAAACCTTTGAGTAAAAAATAATTTTGGTGGTTTTATATGGGGAATAGAAGTTGTAAATGTTTACATGTATGTGTTTAACAAATACTACTACAAAGAAACATTTATAAAACGAGAGAACACAAACATGAAGTTTTAACTGGCGCAACATGAAATTTCAACAAGGAATACATAAAAGAACATCTTTAATATCTTAAATACATATGAATAGTTCTAACC
>CM037854.1:86579823-86725237 GCA_021234595.1 Delia radicum
AAAACGCTCATAAATGTGCGTGTACGCTGAAGTGCTCTTATTTTCCGTTAGCTACCTGTAACGGATGATTTTTTTTTTTTCATAAAAGTCCCTAATGTTTTTTAGGATTCTTGGGAATAATAAAAAATTTGCAGCATACACAAACTGTATCCACACAAAGGGTTATCCCAAATTATAGTATCAGTATTTATAAGATCTCCTTGACCCTTTTTATTTCATTCAAGAAGTGTTTGCGATAACGCAAACATCATTTAATACCTACACAAAAACTAGAGTCATACAGCTTAGAAGTTAAAAACAATTTTTCAAATATTAATAAAATGAGCCAGAAAGCCAGAACATTTTTATGTAAAAACGATCCAGATTTATTTTGTTATGTGCGCGGCCAATATATCACCGGGAAAAAACGGAAGTGCTTCTTAACTTCATTGCAAAAGTCATATCAAGATTGCTATAATATCTATCCGCACAATTTGAACCAGCATTGGACAACCGAGTACTATATGCATTCCATGTCGATTGAATTTATCTATGAAGTCTTCTAACGTAAAGTAAGTATAAATTAATAGATTTGGAATATTTTATAATTACAATATTTCTTAATTAAAAATTTGAATTCTTCATATTCCTGATTTCAATTTTTTTTTTTCATTTTACAGACGACACTTGGAAATTTTGAAGCCTATGCTATGGAGAGAAACAGCGAACCACGCATCCGAGTTATTTTTGTTTAAGTACAACAAAGCGGTTTTGGAAAACATATGCGATGGTCTTACCCCACGAGGTCTGCTGATGGGTTTACACTTGCAGTTCTACATTCACAAGAAATAGAAATACGCTCAAGATCGGGGTGCAAGCTGTAGTCATGTGCTTTCATCTTCACCAGGACACTCAACCTCAAGTATGTCTTACCAATCAGATATGTCAGATCCAGCACTACCATCTACAGCTGAAAATGACGAGTTCATCCCACACAAAACATTTCTCGACGAGACCATGGAATCAAGATCAGCTTAATGATGTAATTAGAGACCTTGGATTGTCGAAAAGATCTTCTGAATTACTTGCGTCCCGGATGAAAGAAACAGGTCTCATAACTAAAGAAACTAAAGTTTCGTATTACCGTACTCGAGAAAAAGACTTACTTCATTATTTTGCTGAAGAGGATGACTTTGTGTACTGCAACAGATATTCTGGTTTGATGACTGCCATGGGCTTACAGAGATATGATTCAAACGAATGGCGTTTATTTATCGACTCATCAAAACGCAGCTTGAAGTGTGTCCTTTTGCATAATGGAAATAAATTTCACTCCTTGCCGATCGCACATTCAACCAAAGTAAAAGAAGAATACTCTGTAATTGCATTGGTCATGAAGAAGATAAAGTATGATGAACATAAGTGGGTAATTTGTGGTTGATCTTAAGATTAACACAAATTGTTGGCCTCTTAGGCCAACAAAGCGGCTTTACAAAAATATCCTTGTTTTATATGTTTATGGGACAGCAGAGCTAAAACAGAACATTGGAAGAGAAAACAATGGCCTTCTAGGGAAACACTAGTTCCAGGTACGCCAAATGTTATAAATGTGGCTCTAGTGCCCCGAGAATCGCATCATATTACCCCCTCTTTCACATTAAACTAAACTTGGTCTGATGAAACAATATGTTAAAGCACTTAACAAAGATAGTGAATGTTTCCAGTATATTTTAAGGAGTTTCCAATCTAAGTATGGAAAAAGCTGAAAGCAGGCATATTTGATGGCCCACAAATTCGCAAATTGGTGAACGATACTGAATTTGGCAGTTCAATGTCAGAAATTGAGAAGAATGCATGGGATTCGTTTGTATGGGTTATTCAAAATTTCTTAGGAAATAACAAGGGTGATGATTACGTTGCGCACGTTGAAGAGATGTTAACTCACTTCCAGAATCTTGGATGCAACATGAGCATCAAAGTACACTACCTGCACAGTCACTTCGATCGTGTTCCTGAAAATCTAGGAGACTGAGTGAAGAACAGGGCGAACGATTCCACCAAGATATCCGGACAATGGAGGAACGATACCAGGGTCGCTGGGATGCACACATGATGGCTGATTTTTGCTGGAGTATTCAGAGTAACACTTCGTTATTCAACAATAGTAGAAAATCGACTAAAAGAAAATTTCAGAGTTTGTAGTTTATAATACATATTTATTATTTATTTTCTTGTTTTATTTATTATAATAAATGTGAATAATAAAATATAAATTTTCTACTATTTAATTTATTTATTTATTTACATTTAAGCTCATCCAACACAAATGTCTTTCCGAAGAATAGAATCAGTATATTCTAGGTAGGGTTTGCCAAAAAATACACGAATGTTACTATGTAATGCATTTTTGATGTGAAAATTTGTACATAGCATGGGGAAAATGTTTTCAAAATTCAATCAATCGAAAGAAGAACATTAACTACTCAATTTTATGTATATCAGACAAAAAACTAAAATTTGGTGAAAATGAGCGAATTCACTAAATTGTGAATAAATTCGAAAAAAATCAATCGATTTTTATGATCGATATCTCATTTTGTTCCTATTACATGTGGCTTTGCGATAAAGCAATAAATCTGAGCGATTTTGGCCGTTTTCGATTTTTATGATTTTTTTAAAACAAAAAAAAATATTTTTTGCCTCAATTTTATTATAACTCCGAAACTACTGAGCCGATTGAAACGCAATATATTAACGGATTAAAGGCTATGTAAATTTCAGTTTTTCTAAATTTATTTGAATAATATCGGACTAATTTTTTTTTTAGTTATCATTAATTATGTGGAGAAACGTCTAAAAAAATTTATAATTTTACTTAAAATTTTAAAAAAAAAACCTCTCCATAGAATTTCAAAATTGAACCATATTTGTACTACTGGGACCACAATACATCAAAATTGTATAGTGGTTTTCAAAGCCCCTAAAATTTTTCAAAATTGTTGCCTTGTGTAATCAATTAGATTACATTTTAAAAAAGAATGGTATTGATTACATAATTCTCTTTTGAACAATTCCTGATTTTTAATTATTATGATTACAAATAATCCAAAAATAATCAAGATTACGAGAAAATAATCAAAAATAATCAAAAGTAATCAAAAAATAATTGACTACTTTCAAGGATTATTTTTGATTATTTTAGATTATTTTTTAAAAATTTTGAATTAACATCATTTTATCAAAACATTTATTTTGCATTTACAACGTAAAAAAATTCTGAACAAATAAAACAAAATTAGATAGTTTTTGTACACAAATATAGGTATATTCACTTCAATAACAAAACATTCAATAACAATTTAGTACTTCCTAAATCAACAAAGAAGGAAAAATACGTGAAAAAAATAATAAAGAGAAACAAATACATTCAGAATACATTCAATTCACAAAAAAAGGTTTTATAATTTATATATATTTACAATTGGCCTTCATTACAACTAATTTTTCAAAAGAAAAATCAGACAATGACTGCCGCCTTGGACTTGACCATCCCGGCAAAAGAAAACAGTCGTTCAACTGAAGCCGAAGACGTTAAAAGCGTGTTAAAAAAATAAATGCATCCCTTAGTAAATCATACTTTTGCTAACTGATGTTTTATTGCGGATTGTTGGTCAACTTTAATCTGTTCTTGTGGAGAAGGACTTACTTCAATTTCATCGTCTGCAAAGTCAAATCTTTAAAGTAAAAAACAAAATGTACGCATAAGCTCACCATCGTCAGCGAAATCAAAAATATCGGGAATATTCGATACATTATTAATTTTCGTTTCAAAATTTAATGTTTTACAATTTTGGCGTAAAAACTGTAGTGTTTCTAAAACTCTGCTGGTTATATTCTCGACAGTTAATTCCGGCAATTTTTGACTTAATCTCTGCACATTGTTGCAGCTCGTGGGATGTAATTGTTTCAGCTCCTGGGAACAGCTTAGTTTATGAAGCTTATTGCTCAGTGTCATAAGAGTTGGTATTAAAAAATCCGTTAATGATAGTAATATAAATTTATATTTTAAAGAATCAAAATATAAAAATACCACAATTAATGTTGCTTTATCTTTGAAGAAAGTCCAGGGCCTTTGCTATTGGTTCCATTACCAAATTGTACATTCCAGGTACTGTATGTCTATTGCAGACGTTTTTTTAATAATTTTGACGATTTTTAATAATGTTGAAAATTTTTTAAAATTTCGACGAATTTTTTAAAATTTTTTAGATTTTTTAGGTTTTGAAAGATTTTTTAAATTTTGACGATTTTTAACAATTTTGAAGACTTTTATCAATTTTGCCGATTTGTTGAAATGTTGACGTTTTTTTTTTGCAATTTCAACAACTATTTTTTTAATGCACAAGCAATTGCTTTCAAATGCATATAAAATAAATTAAGAAGAATGCAGAATTAAGAAGAATGCAAACAGGCTATCAATTATCAAATCGTTGAACAACAATAATAATAACAAAAAATTAAATAAGCAACTAACATTAAATACTGGTAGAATTTCATGTAGAAAAATGTATTTGTGACAGTATTGCCATAATTTCGCAAAATGAAAAAAATAATTGAAAACAATCAAAAGTAATCTTTCAAAGTAGTCGAATTATTTTTTGATTACTTTTAATTATTTTTGATTATTTTCTCGTAATTTTATTAATCTTGATTATTTTTGGATTATCTGTAATCGTAATCAATTAGCAATTGTGCGAATCTGAAAATAATCGTAATATAATCATTACTTACTTCAACTTTCAAAAACAAAATAATCTAATTACTAATTATTACGATTAGTAATCATTACTTAACAGCTATGATCGTAAATATCTTCTATTTAACTCACATGTTAAAGAAATTGGGTAACGTTAAATCCCACATTACTCTGTGTGTTGAGTTAGAATGAAATTTACCACAAACGATTTCTATTTATAGTGTGTTGGTTTTTTCTCTAGTCATTATCATAATTGCCAGTTTAACTTTCAGTTAAAAACTTTAAATAGCAATTCTTTTCTCTAATGTCATCATATACTATCCTTCTACATAAGCAAAGCATATCAGTGTTTTTTTCTAATAGTCAAAAGTAAATTATCATATAAAAATTATAATTTTTCTGTTAATTTAGAGAAAAATTTGTCACGATCTAAAACCGAACGAATAAAATATCACATTTTGTTGAATTAACAGAACTTTGTTATGAAAAACTAATGTAAAGTTGCGCCAACAGTCTGAAACTCGTAATAAACCGAATTTGAGTCGAAGTAACCGAATTTCAGTTGGCAAATACCTAAATTTTTCTCAGTGTGTACTTGAAAACTTGAATTTAATTTGTTAACGCACTATTTCACTGATCATCTAAATGTTACTTTCCTTTTTCTCAGTAAACTCAACATTTTATCATGGTAAAGTACACGAACGAACAACGTATGCAAATAATAACAAATGTATTCGGAGTCGGTGACCGCAACTTTAAGAGCGTTAACTTCAATTTTCGGTCGTTATTCTCGCCCTAGTAGCCAGCAATAACAAGTTAGTGCAAAAAATTGAGTCTACATATTCATTGTGTGATGCTGCCGTGCCAGTGAGACAACAGGTTTGTCGAAGTGCCGAAAATATCGCTGCCAATTCAGGCGTCCGTAGTAAATGATCCAAAATGAGTCGATTTCGCGGTGTTCTCAAGAACTGTGCATCGCCAAGACCACTTTATGGCGAATTTTGCGTAAGGATCTTGGTTTACACCCACACACAGAGAAATAAAGTGCCAACCGAATTAGAAAGTGTATATTAATGGTAACAACTTATAAATTTAGTTAGTACAACGATATATATATACATTATATTTCTGAATATTTTGGGTATTGCAACTAAAATTTAGTTGAATTAACCGAACTTTATTGTGAAAACTAATGCTAAGTTGTGCCAACCGTCTGAAATTCGTTATAAACCGAATTTGAGTCGAAGTAAACCGAATTCAGTTGGCAATTAGCTAAATTTTTTCTGTGTGCATACAAGATCAAGCTTGGTTTGCGTTTTATTTTAAAAAAAAAGTTGTCTAGTCATTATTGAAAAACCCTGCAGGCGATATCGACGACTACAGAGCTCTTTTCAAAGAAAATTAAGGGTTAAAAAAAAAAATTTCCGAAGTAGTAGTTTTGCGAAAATGGAATATCCGAATTTTGAAAATATTTCGTAGATCTTTATTTAGACAAACCGAATAATTTTGGTTGCAATAATAAAACATATCGTTGTTTAATTTTATTACCTTTAATTTTAATACCATTTTTTTTTAATAATTACATCGGCTTTAGCCAGCTTTGAGTAATTTTTGCTTAGCCACCACCGCCGACGTTTTTAATCGACTTGTATCTCAGCTGGAAATATATTTGTAAAGTCTGTTCAATTACTAAGTTGCTAATAGAAAGTATATTTTAAAAAATATATAATAATTTGAATGTATTAATTCCTACAATGCACGGATTTATTCCTTTTGAGAAAAAGAAGAGGATACAGTTTCAATATAAAAAAAATAATGAATGTTTTTGTAATATGTATAAACAAGTTCATACACTGTGTGAAAAAGTTTTTGAAAACATTTTCATGTTATATTCATACAGTTTATGAAGAAATTTGTCCTTCACTCAAAAAAAAAAGTTTGTAAAGTCAGCAAAAAATTTTGCTGAGTCAGCAAAATTTTTGTCAGGAGGATGCTTGCAAAAAAGTTGCTAATGTCAGCAAAATCTTTTGCTGAAAATCAGCGAGCTGATTTTTAGCAACAAAATTTGTAGATTCAGCAAAAGTTTGCTAACACTTAGTAGATTAGAAATACAAAAGCCTTGCTAAAAATTAATAAATCTTTTGCTGAATTTTAGTAGACAGAAAAAAACGCAAAAAATTTGTAGAAAAATTGTAATTTAGTTAATTTATTTGCTGAAAATCATAAACATATTTTTGTGATTCTTTTAAAAATAATTTACTATAATAACGAAATATAAAAATTTTCATTTTTCCACATTGACGACATGAATTTATTTAATATCTGAAAATATATAGAAATAAATATATATAACATGACAAAAATTGTCTTTCAATTACTTACATCAATGGTTGTCTAAATGATGCTATCGTTTAAATGATGCTATCGCAACTGCCGAAGATAATTATAGAAACGAAATGAAAAAATAAACAAAAACAAACGAAACGAAAAAAACAACACTTTTTGCAATAAGAAAAAGGAACCATAAAAAAATCTACCTAAGATGTGTGTTTTTGTCTTTCACTTTACTCTGTCTACATTTCTGTATATGTTTGTTTGCAACTTGACCACACATATAAACATTTAGTTTAAATAAATAAATACTTATTTTGTCTTTTATTTAATTAATAGACAATTATTTTCACAAGCCGGTGACAACGCAAAATTTAAGTTATTTTAATCCTCAATTTTGTTTTATGTATGAAAAACAGATACAAAAGTCTTCCATGGTTGATTTTTTTATATAGGTTTATTAGAGTTGTACTTTTTAGTATCATTTTCCTCTTCTCTACTACATCTTGACATGCCGCGACATCTACTTCATTCTGCGTATATCTTTCAATCTGGTTGTCGTCCACACTATCAGCACAATTTTTTTTTAGCAAAATTAATTAGTAAAACATTAGTATATTAGTAAAGCATTAGTATAAAACAGTTCAGTGCTGAAAAGTATAGCAAAAATTTTAGCTGAAAACACGATTTTAGCAAAAAATTTTGCTAAAAAATAGTATACCTGATTTACAAGACATTTTACTAACTTTTCTACTAACTTTTTTTTTTTGAGTGTATGTATAAATTATTTTTTTTCAGTATATTATTTCTTTCATCAGCCAGTTATCGAAAAAGAATGAGTAGTGTATATGTGATAAAACTTAAACATAATACAGAAAATACATGTAAAGTTAGGACTCAAATTTGAAATTTTAATCTTTTTTCCAAAACTAAACACTTTTTAGAAACAATAAAATTTGGTCATTTACAATTGGTGTGTGTTTAGGCTTTGTTGCCATTTCATTACCATTGTTCTATTCAATGCCAATTAAAGAAAATTTCGTTGGCATTGGAATGGTAATGAAATTTTTTGGCAATATCATTGACGATTAAATTTCGATGCTAATGAAAAATTCCCATGTATGATTGAGGTGATATCGGCATTCAATGATGTATTTACTGTATTATGCAATTATTTTTCAAATAAAACTGATAAAGTTTCAGAAACTAGTGAATGCTATGTAAAAAAAAAATACATCGAATTTAAATTAATGAAAGCAATTTTTTTTCAAAACTTATGAGTAGCTTCCAGACTTTTAAAATTTTTCAGAACAATATATTTTTTAAGAAGTTTATTTAAAAAACTTAAAAAAAAACTATGTGAATTTCTTTTGTATTGCATTTAACCCTAAATACTCATGAAAAACACATGTAGTTTTACAAAATTGCAAATTCTTACACTCATAAAAAAAAAAAATAATTAGAAATTCTGTAACGGCAACAGAAAAAAGTACGTGAATTTGCGGCAGCAGGATTTTCAATGATTTTGAGAATCGTATTCTGCGAAATACAGGTGATATAAATTTCAGCTAAAAAGGTCAATTAAAATTGTATCTATGTAGACTGTTAATGTTAAATGCATTGACAAAACCAGCAACTGAATTGTTAAGCCAAATTAATAGAAAATTTTTGTTAAATATATATATCGGCCATTGCACCGAAGACCTGCCAAAAAATGCATTTTTTGACCTTGGGCTTTTCCACTTAAAAATAATGTTTCAACCTGAAACTTTATAAAGAAACTTAAAGATTGGCTTTTAGATTTTCGAAAAATTTACGGTTTCATGCTTTTAGTTTCTTTTTTTTTAATATTTGAAATATGCAAAAAATGTGTAAGTATGTATGTTCATATTTTCTTTAATACACAGTGGGGAGTACAAGTAACCTTGTGAGTACAAGTAAGTACTTTTGACATCTAAAAATGCAGGCTGAAAAAAATTTGACACTAGAATTAAAGCATACTTTAAATTACGCTGAATCCAAATCTGGTCACAGAATCAGTTTCCGAGTCAGGCGTTCTAGTTGCATTAAAAGCTATCGTTTTTGATCAAAATTCTTTGATTTTTCACCCTCCTGGAAACATATTTTTTATAATACTTTTAACGACGCCTGAACGCATAACATATATAACTACATAACCAATATATAATCGTATATTACACATACCATTATATTAAATGTTATAATTATGTTAATCTAATTATGCACGAATACATGTTATTGCAAATAAGCCATTTAAATAACACAGGAGGACTTTTTCTTACTTTTTAAAAACTAATCAAGTTCTGACCTTCAATTATATATATTTCGGCCATGCGGATTTCACTGGCATACTTAATATTTTGATCAACGCTACAGATTTCGAGAAAAATGTGTTTAAAATCTGCCGGTTTTGTATTTAGTCTTTTGCCTTTAAAACTTTTCGAAAGCAATCAATCCACTTTTGTTTTGATTCAATTAAATAACAAGGCATGTGTTCATATTTATGGCACATACCTAATGCACAAAACCTGTGATTAAAACCACTGCTTTTGTGCAGGTTTTTAGCTCTATTTTACAGTTTTAGCGAATATGAAGGCTTAATGAACAATTGAAATGAAAAACACATTTTACAGTTTCAGTTTTTTTATTATTTTGGTATTCTCATTTTTTTCATTTAATGTACCCGAAAAAAAAAAATATTATATTACGATTAATGGAAACTTTTTTGCTTTAATTTTTGCAACATTTTTTTTTTTTTTTTGTACAGTGTTATTTTAACGTCATATAGACCGTCGCAATTAATTTTTAATAGATATGCATTTCACAAATTTAATTTAGAAATATTGAGGCTAAGAAGAAGAATAAACGTTTTTCTCTTCAAATTAAATTTTTAAATCAGACTGGACTAGTTTCTCTGCCTCTTTTTTATGGACAGGCGTCATCAGTGATTTTCCATTTAAATTGTATTATTATTTGTGTATCTATAATTGTCAGATTGTCTCTATACGATAAATGTTTCAACAACCTGCGGCTGTAAGAATCAAACCTGCGCTCTTCTTATATTACAAACGTAACAATACCAAGTCATGAGCGTTTAGCGATCACACCCAAGTATGGCCTGGAATGTAATGCAGCTAAATGACAGTTTTCTTTCCTATTTTTTGCTGTTATTGTATATTATACTCAGAAGTGACAATTCGAACAAACACAAATATTCTATTTTTAGATTTTTGTTTATTTTTCTAGTTTCCTACGTCTCTATTTCAGATTGACGTATGGTTTTTACGTTCAGTGTTGACAACTTTGGGTTTTAAGTGGAGACATCGTCACAGGGAAGGTTTTTGATTTGCCCATGTATTATACCAAAAGCATGACTCTGTGGTCAACTTGGAAAGCTATTCTGCCACATAAATTAAAAAAAAAAAATCCATATGCAAATCAAACATATTAGCTAGGTTGATACTAGTATTTCGATCTGGCTAAAGATCTCATCAGAACCCGAAGTTTTAGAAAAGTTAGAGCCTCCATAATAGGCAGAACTTTAACAAAAAACCTATTAATAGTCAATTTTGCCCCATTCTTGTCTTCTTAGTAATCAAGCACGTGGTTAGGTCTTTTCCTAACAAGCATCATGACGTTACTAAACTTTGAAGACCAAAAATGTTCTATTTATATAAAAAAATTTTAGTTTGTACTCTGGCTCAAGTAATACTTTTTTACAGTTATATTAGTTTTTTTTTTTATACACATCGAGATTATTTTTATGTTATTTTCAATTTATAACGAGCTTTCAACCTCCGTATATTTACAAAAATAAAGCAAATCAAACATATTAGCTAGGTTGATACTAGTATTTCGATCTGGCTAAAACTTATTTGGCCAAATTTATAGTAATTAAATGTGGTAAAGTCCCAAAACTTATTTAACAAATTGTGAAAAACAATCTGATGTAGGCGTGTCCCTATCCGGATTTAATTCCTGCCCAAGGAAATCTTCAGGGGACTTTGTTATTAGAATTTCTAGAGATATTTGTTATGTTAAATCACAAACTCAATGAGAATTTCTTGTCCTCGTCTAGGAGCGAGATTCAAAATTTAAAATATCAAAGAAAAAACAAAAACAACAACACAATATTGTCACAATTGGCTTTGTCATCTTCCAAATACTACTCTGTTTTTTTTGACAGAACTAGCAATGTAGTGACGTTTATTCAAGTAAATCAACAATAGAAAATCATATGTTTTCTATTAGTGTCAGTTACATTTAAATTTGCACAAGCACCTGCATATTTGTTATTTAAATTTATTTTCATCGGGATAAACATTAATTGCATTTATAGTAATTAAATGTGCTAAAGTCCCAAAACTTATTTAACAAATTGTGAAAAACAATCTGATGTAGGCGTGTCCCTATCCGGATTTCATTCCTGCCCAAGGAAATCTTCAGGGGACTTTGTTATTAGAATTTCTAGAGAAATTTTTATGTTAAATCACAAACTCAATGAGAATTTCTTGTCCTCGTCTCGGAGCGAGATTCAAAATTTAAAATATCAAAGAAAAAACAAAAACAACAACAAAATATTGTCACAATTGGGCACATTTAACCATATATGGAAATGTAGGTTAATTTTCCTAGTATAAGCGAATATAAGCGATCACATAAAAAATATATTTGGTCATACTAAATTTTTTTAGCCTGGTACGAATATTAATTCCTTTTCTGGTTCTTAAATTTCTACTTCGTATTTACAAGATGTAGGTCTCAGCAAATAATTTGCCAAAGTTAGCGGAAATCGTTGTAAAACATATACGGTCAAAACGCTATTTGGAAATGCTGGTAAAAGCGTCTCAAACAAATTTTCTGCAATTATTTACAATTAACCGGTCACCCATTGGTATGCCGGTGCTTGATTAAGTATTCCACTGGCAGTTTCTAACTGGAATACTTAACCTAAAATCGCATTTTGAAAAATGTCCGTACAACTAAAAACACCTCTAGTACACATATTTAAATTTTTCCATGCAAAATTGACAGGAACATCAAATTTGATAATATATATCTCAGATATGATACGAGATATCGCGAAAAGTGATACCCACATTGTCAGAGAAAACAAAAAATATCAAAACTAAAAAGACATCAAAAACTTGCAACAACAAAAAAAGGTTTGCAAAATTTGTTTTTAAACATTTATTTAAATCTATATTAATTATATTTTTCTTATTTCGAGTAACCGAGATCATATGCCAGAAAATTAAATAGAATGGCAAAATTTGTCTTCTGTGCACTTTATATATAATGAATTTCTAATTGAATTTTTTAAATAATGGTCGGTTTGTCAATACAATTATAAGCTAACGATTTATTATTTGCAAAAAATTTCGAATCTGTAGTGCATGTTTTGATAATGTATTTTCGACAGAGATTTTTAATTGACTCCGTCAACTTTTCTGAAATTTTTTTCATGTAAATAATTCAAAACCCTGTTTATTGTTCATAAATAAGATAAACTATCAATTTGTCTCAATTTTTTCATATGCTTTTAGTAGAGGGTTACGTATGAGTTATATTCTAAAAGAAAAATAAATCATACGCAAAGGTGTTCAAAGATTAAAATGAAAATAAAGGGTGTAAGCAAAATTTTTTGTTACATCAAAAACTAAAATCGGAACATATAAATTTGATATTTCATATTGAAGAAAACTTTATCAAGTTTTCAAATTAAAAATAAGTTTGCGACACTTTGCGAGACGTAACGAATTTTTTCATTCTCGTTATAAAAGTCGTTATTAGGTTTAACAAATTGTTCACATTTTTAAATTTTAAGACTTTCTTGGAAATTCCATACCTTTTGATTTAAAGTTGTTTGCATTTATTGTAGCTCAGGCATACTTGGGACTAGTTCATGAACGGGCTAATTAATGGACGATTTAATTGACATTGTTTGATGTCCATGGTAATTAAATTTTTTGGCATTAAAATTGTTTAAAAACAGTGTTAATGAAATTTTTTTTTAATTGTAATTGGTCAATGTAGATGTCTTTAACAAAGAATTATAATTATAACTGTTATAATTGTTTGTTACAATTGTGTACACAAAAAAAAATTATTTGTAAATTTATACAAAAATACTATACAGGGTGATTTAGTCGCGACCCTCCGAATTTCACCAGCGTATTCCTTGGCTCATTTTATTAAAATATGTCCACTACGACCAACCCCGAAAATGCAAGTGTGCGAAATGGAAGCGGTTTGAAAATGTTTGGATTGGTGGTCGTAGGGTAGTAGGGTAATATTGCTATCTTCTGAACCAGTAGTCGGATTGTTTTGTTTTTGTGCTTGTTGGAAAGGTCTTTGGGAGACCTTGCAAAATCAATAAAAAATTGCCGAGAAATTTTCCTGACTGTATATAAATTAATTGAGGGGAATTCGTAATTTTTCCGCTATTATGCGACATTTTCCGAACAGCTTTTTCATCTATATTTCAAATATTCCAAATAAATTGCAACCCTAACATACTACACATGCAACATTAGTCACGATGCGTACAGAAAAATCTAAATTTCATTAATATCAGACATGTTTGATTTTGTTTTTTGTGAAATACTTCATACATACTATGAAAAGTTTCATTGGGCTAAAATTAATGAAACGTAAATATGACGAAGCTTTTACTTTGAGTGCATGATTTCATATATTATTGTATACGACTTTATACAATGTTACGTACAATAATATATTGAGTCATCAACAAATGTTTTAAACATGAAACCTTTAATAGGTAACTTTAGTTTCATAAGCCGTTTTTATCAGTAGTTTGTCCATTGTTAATTAAAATTTTAATTTTGCTTTGGACATGTTAAAACTACAAATAAAATTATGGTTTGCCATTAAAAATGCTGAGGATTCTAAATGCAGTTGATGTTGTAGTTTAATCTTAAAATTATGTTTTCAGTTGTAATTTCAAAATTAAAAGCTTAACAGATTGCTCTTCAATTTATAAAATTTCAAACATAATTAAAATTATGATTTAGAACTTGGAACTTGATAAAACCACAAAGTAAACTATGATCATCTGTTTTAAATTGAGAACATTTTAAGTTAGATGTAGAATAACGCAGAAATCGTAATTTGGATAAAATTAAGAATAAACTTTTTATATATAACATATATATTCACATATAATATCATGCAATAACATGTGTATATATTTATAAAACAATGCATGATTATATTTAAAACGTTTTTACTCAGGAATAGGCGTTCTTATATAAACTTTTATGTTTAACATTTAACATCACTTCTAATTGTATCTAAATAAATCCAAATTGGTACAATTTGATACAATTTAATCGAGCCATTTTTCGGATGAAATTTTATTTAATAATGCTTGGCATCATATCATAATATAAACTAATAAAAACTATATACTGCTCTATATCAGTTTTTTTCAATCGGGTGTATAAAAATTTGCCATTAGTCTCAATGAGGCTGGCAAAATTTTTAGCACAGTGTAGTTTTTGTTGCAAATAATAATTCAATAATGATATCATTATTTAATAATTTCCAGCTTTTGTTTTTCCAAAATGACACGTACAGTTGTTGGAAATGACAACTTAAGTAGTTACACCATAACTCTTAGAAAAATCCTCAAACTTAACTCAACATATAAAACGAAAGTCCACATATGATAAAGCCTCTTTCAGAAAATATAAATGATATTTTCAACATGTTACCGTTAACTAAATACAATCCCCTTTTAAGTTTGGTCTACACAAAAAGACCATCCACAAATATGAACAAATTCCTAAACACATATAAACTACCATAAAGTAGACATACCATATTGTAACCATAAATTATATCAAAGTCGACAATGTGTCTATTAGCATCCTTAAAATGACAAAGATTTTTCTTTTAGTTTTGCTAAATGAGAGACATATAGTTCCTTCTATCTCTTCTTTTACTCATATGTAAAAAAATAAAGGGTCCGAAATCTAACGGTTTTTTTTTCAACTAGTGCTTATTTCGTGAATGGTAACACTTAGCTCATGTCTGATTTGTCAGATAATTAGTTTTATCCTTCCGCTGAACGAATATGGTCCGTATGTTCGTTATATTGTAAAAAAAGTGAAAGAAACTGGCAACCAAAGCGTGAAAAGCCAAAAACAGTGCGTACACCCGAGAATATTGCTGCTGTGGCAGAAAGTGTGCGTGAAGCGCCATCAACATCAATTCACCGTCTTTCTCAACAATTGAACATTTCGGAGACATCATTGACACGAATTTTGCATAAAGACCTTGGTATGACGCCATACAAAGTCCAATTGGTTCAGGAGTTCAAAAAAAAAAAAGTTATTTGGCGGACCCTTTATATATTTCTTTTTGGGTCTACTACAATCTACGTATGTATGTCTTATTGCGGTTCGAAATGCTCACGAACTTTGGGTATCGTTATTTTAACCGTAGCGAGACACCCAAACTTTAAAACCTTTAGTAATTGATAACATGCTACCAACACAATTGTTGATTGCTCCAATGCACTATGGTTTTGCATACCACTTTTCTTAGCCAAAATGACTAAAATAACCAAAAAAAAAATGTTTTGTTTTGAGATATGATTTGTATGAAAATTGTATTCCTTAAATGACCTGTTCTCTAATATTAACCCTATAATGCTCCTATTAATTTTTGTTTTAGTTATTATTGCAAAAAGTTGCAAAACATGACAAGGTTAAAATAAGGCCCATAACTCAATATATGTTTTTCTGATGGATTTTATAACTTAAATTTTTATAATTTTTTTGTAGACCTAAATAAAATTTAATTTATATAATTTTTTTGTGGTTTGCATGAAGTGACTAATTTCTTTTTCGTGGCCCCAAACTTTTACTTATAAAAAATGTTTTATATTTAAAAAATTAAATGAACAGTTCAGAAATTGTTTTAATTCTTTTTTTCTATTTGCTTATAAACTTCAATTTTAATTTATTTTATTAAAACGATAAATGAATGCTTAAAAAATCAAAATATATATTCTGTGGTTTTTAAGTATTTACAATTCGATTGCAACAGCATAAAACGCGCAGAGAATGTGAGAGAATTTTGGTCAAGTAAATTGGCCTTCGAAACCATAGTGCAATATTGGGGGTAGTGAAAAGACAAACAAATGTAAGACAAACCTTTGAGTAAAAAATAATTTGGTGGTTTTATATGGGGAATAGAAGTTGTAAATGTTTACATGTATGTGTGTTAAACACATACATGTAAACATTTACAAATACTACTACAAAGAAACATTTATAAAACGAGAGAACACAAACATGAAGTTTTTAACTGGCAGCAACATGAAATTTCAACAAGGAATAACATAAAAAGAACATCTTTAATATCTTAAATACATATGAATAGTTCTAACAGAATTTGTAGTGTTTTATATTTAACCAATTGTTTTTTTTTTTTTCTTTGAACCCTACACATCACAGTGGGATGTTTCACAAAATTTTTGGAAATAATTCGGTCATTTCTTACTTAGTGACGTGGACATCTTTTTTTTCTTAAATACCATAAAGTCACACCTCTATTGTAATATTCAACAGCTTATATGTCCAAAACAATAAATTTGAAGATTTACTCATTTTTGTGGCGGAAAATTTTAAGAAATGGTGATTCTAGAAAAAAAAACTGTTTTTACAAATTATTAAATAATTACAATTTATAGGCAACAATAATTAAAAATTTATTATACTAACTAATAAGTTAGGAAGTAAAAATTATAAGCTTTCCAACACTAATATGGGATATTCCATGTCAAACAGAAAACTGTCATTTTCGGATTTGTCATCTCCGATCTTAATAAAATTTGCCTCAAATATTGTAAATGGGTAGTGTTTATTAAGCCATTAACCTTTCGACCCTAAACCCTTTCGGTTTTCGAAATATGAGGTCATGAAAATTGGCAAAAACGTCAAAATTTTAATAAAGTGAACATACAAATTCGCTCATAACTTTAAAACTATACAACCTACAATTTTCATATTGTTACCATTTTATAGGTGAGAACATTATCTTAAATTTTTTTTAGATTAAAGGTCAAAAGTCATTTTTTAATATTCAAAGACCCGTATCTCAAATTTCAATTACTTTAAAATCCTGAAAAAAAATAAATGTTAAAAATGGCAAAATTTGGTTCCGGAGTTATGGAGGAAATCGTGGTCGTATGCAAAACTTTCTTCGACGAGTTTATTTGCAAAAGCTTACACAAAAAAATAATATGTCTACTAATCATTGTATAGTAGTACTTTTTTTAAGAAAAGGTTGCCATCAAAGTCTTATCAAAAATAGTTATTATTAACACTTTTTTTAAAATTTTTAGTTCATAGTAGTATAAATAATAAATATAAATACTAAGAAATAAAATTAAAACTTGGTCCTAGTTCAGAAAATCCAACAAAAAATAGTTCGTTGTAATTATGAACATTTTTCCAATCAACGACATCATGGTATATGAACTTTTTAAAAAAAAATATATAAAATTGTTCATAACGCTTATGAACTTTTTCATAATATTTATAAAAAGATTCGTAAGATATGAAATAAAATATTTAAAAATTTTTTCATAAATACTTTGAAATTGGCAAATTGTTTATAACTACAATGAATTTTTTTGTGTGTATATATATTGGTAAATATATATTAAAAATTAATTATGAGTGTATTAAATTTATTATTTATAGAAAATTGTTTTTAAGACTAAGCTTAAATTTTAATTACAAAATATTAATTCAAAATGGATTCAATGGAAAATTCTTTGTCGTTTGAGAAAATCTTAACTTTCAGCTTTATACCATTAATAATGCAATAAAATTTTTTTGTGTGCCTGAAGTAGTTCTTAGCGCAATAAACCGATCTCTAAGGAATTCCTCTTCTTCCCTATGGTCATCCTCTGAAAGGTATGTAGAATTACAATTGGTGGAATTTTTTTTGGCACCAATCGTTGTTTTTCTACCGGACGTTAAAGACTATCTCTACGAGCCTCTCGCTTAACTGTGCCTCCAAGGCCGTCACTTGGACCCTTTCCACTTGGACCAAAATATATTTTGGTTTTATATATTCCCTATATTTTTGTTTGTTGGGTGATCCGAAATAAAATCGTAAAAAGTGAAAATATCACAAAAAGCCGAAATAGGTGTTCACTTATTTTCCATTTATTATCAAAATATAGAATTTTTTATAAAGATGTGAGGTTGCATGTATTTAAGGGTTAAGTTTCTACGTTGAACCTAACAGACGCCGGTTCAGCAGTATGGCCCCCTACTGCAGGAAACATTTTAGATACAAAATTTTGAGTGTTAGCCATAGTTGTCCTCTTATCCAATTTTTGTAAAATTCAATATTTTGTTCGCGAGATATTCCCATTTGAAATTGTTAAATTCCAAATTTGGTCCATCTCAGGTAAAGTTTTTCCGTATATAGGGACGAAGAATTTTTTTTTTTTTTTGAAAAATTTTGTTTTTTTAACTAAGTAATTTTTGTTTAAAACAAAAACTAAAAAATAAATTTTTATTGATTTTTCCAGCTAAAAACACCGACACTCAGTGGCGAATATGTAAAATTTTTTATATATAATACGGCGCGCAAATGAAGGGAAATTATAAAACATATTTTATATCCTTTCAAATTTTTCTGCGGCGCTTTCCATTGAGTTCAGCAAATAAAAGTAAAATAGAGTACTTTTGGATGCAAAAAAAAAAAAATTTTTTTGGCCTCCTGCACTTTCTTTTCAGATTAACAAATAAAAAGGGAACTCATGTGTAAAACTACCCGATTTGTGTGAGATGGGATTCGATTTTGTACTATCACCTCCACTCCAACTAAAGTCAATTTATTATATCACATTTTTGAAGTTTTCATTCATTTGAACATAATTTTTGCTTATTAAAATGGTCTAACATTTACTAAAATATCAGTCATACTTTATTTTAAACTTTTTGTGTAATTTCCTTTCATTTGAGCATCATTTTATTTTTTTTATTCTAAAATTCAATTTTTTTTTTTAACTGTACCCGCTAAAGTGCGTCTTTGCTGAAATTTAAATTAAAAAGCTTGAAAAAAGATAGTAGAAAAATGAATAAGCCGTTAGTAATCCAACTTTGCAAGTTTTAAGCCAATTTTTTAAATTGAGCTTTTAGTTAAAAATTTTGCTATTTTGACTTGATGAAATACTAATTTTTTAACTATTTTTTTTTTTTGTATTTACTTAAGTTTAAAAGTATTATTATTATAATCAAAACCAACAGTCTTAGTTGTAATGCTATGTTTGCGTTTCAGTATTTGTTTATTTTGTCATATTGTGGCAGTATAAAATACAAAAGTGAAGCGAATACGTCGTATTAGAAATATATTTAAAAACATTTATGGAAATATTTAATATAAACTAATAAAAATAAAACTATAAAAATATATTCAAGAGTTTTTTAAAAAAAAGAAAAATGAAAAGACTTTTTTCTTATTTTTGTGTTTATAAAATAATTTGTAATGTTTTAAAAAATTAATGAAATTATTTAAAAAATATTTTTATTTTAACAATGAATAGATATTGAAAGCTTTTTAAAAGTCAGTGCGTCTTTAATTAAATGTATACTTAATTTTTGAAACACAGCATTCCAAAGTACATACAAAGGAAACAAAGGAAATTAAATACATATTTTAGTTGTCTTATTATTTATAATAACAATTTTCACTACCAGATGGTGCTTAGTCTTCATGCATACAACTAAAAATTTATCTAAAATTTAATAGATTTTACAGTTTTTTTTCTGCTGTTTTTATTTTACTAATATTTAGCAAAAAGATTCTGCTAGTTGTACTGCTTTTTCCTGCAAATTCAATTTTAGCTAGTTTTTAGTAACCTTTTCTGCTATATTTATAGATTTATTTTTATGAGTGTAACTAAAGAATATATAAAATGTTTAAATTCCTTGTTTGTGAATATTTAATTTTCTCTTTTTTACATTTAACATCTAAAACTTGGGAGATATGAAAAATGTACGGGCAGACCTGGCACTGTCAGACCGCTAAAAGATATTGCTGATATAAGACAAAGCACCGTAGAAAGTCCAGAGATATTAACGAGAGGACGATATGCATAGTTGCAGCTTTATAACCGCTCCCATCTGCGGATTGTAAAAACGGATTTGAATCTCATCACATACTAAATCCAGTCAGTTCATAGACTCAACCCTTTGGAACTTACATTGCTCTTAGAAGAGCAAATATTAATTTATGAGCGATTAAAGCTGTCCACCAAGAAAGGTTGATTTTAGTGCTACAAAGTTCATATTGAGGGGATATATCAAAGAAAAAGTGTATAGTCATAACCCCCACCATGTATGTAAGGAATCTCAAAAATTTTCAAAACTTTGAGGCAAAGTATTTAAAAATGTTTTTTTGGGATGAATACTCTTTTGTATGCTTGATAGCCGATGTTTAAGCATACTAAATAAGATCTCAATAAACAAATTTCTAGAACATATAAACTTCCTAGAGATGATTCTTAACACTGTTTAGGTAGCGCGCAAAAGTGAAAAATTTTTTAATTTCATTTTTTTTTCCTTTTTTCTCCTGTTCAGGTGCATAGGTAGCAACCCAATTCCCAGGAAGTTTATATGTTCTAGAAATTTGTTTATCGAGATCTTAGGTAAATTTTTGTAGTTGATTGTTTCCTTGAATTTTTAACGGTTTGCTACCTTTGGACCTGAACACGGAAAAAAAGGTAAAAAAAAATCGACGTTTTTTTAGTTTTTTGCGATTTTGATCTGGAAGGTGAAGTTTTTTTGATTTTATATGTTCGCAATTTTTGTTCTTTATGACAAGAGCTACAACTTTGCCATAGAGAGTAATTCTGAACGGTTTGCAAGATATGAGCCTGAGAAAATGATAATTTTTTGCGAAAATGATACCGAGGCCCCAAATCTTTGGCGGCCCATAAACAGAAAAGGAGATGACTTTGGGAAAAATTGGGAGACACGGGCCTTTTTTTTTTAGTCTTTTATCACGTAGTGGTGTCCGTATATGGTTATTTTTTTCGTGTTGCACTGTGTAATCTTTAACTTCGAGCTCATATATTAGTTCTCATTTAGTGAGAAAACTAGTTGATATGAATGTTTGATGTTTTGCATGGGATTTTCACTTCTTTCAAAACGTGTTCTGATGATGGGAACCTAGAAAATTCCCAAAATATATCTATCAAAAGATTCCTGAAAGTGATTATTTTTAAGGACAATATCCTAATAAAGAAATGTTTAAGTATGGCCTCGAACTTGAATAATTTTCATTTTCATTAATATTAATATATAAGAAAAACATTAAAATTACAGGATTTGCTTGAATTTAATAAATGTTGCATGACAACGTAAACACAAAAAAATAATGGTTTTTAAAACAACTGAGGCTAAAAAAAAACTAGTAAATTTGTAAATTTGAAAATCAGTACCAAGTTACTAAATATAATTTTGAAAAATTAATGTAATTTGTCTTTGTGAAAAAAATGAGATAACTAATATGGACGTTTATACAAATAATTATTTACATAATAGGATTATATTATCAGTATTTATTTATTTAAATTATTTTCAAAATGATTACTGAAAAATGTTGGCAAATTCGCAATTAGAGAAAATTCAAATTATTTCTAAAGAAGAATTCATTTTGCTGAAGGTGCACATTAACCCCCTGTCACTCCAATTTGTTTTAATTTTTGCGATATTTTTATAATTTACCTCCATTACATTTTAATGTTGGATTAAATCCTTTAATCCGTGAATGAATAAAATCATTGATTGTTGCTAAAATAATGTAATTTTTGCGTCTCATTTTAATTGTTATCGTTTGAATTTAAATTTTGTTTTTTTTTATTTGAATTATAAACAATATTTTTTTTAAATACTTTGTTGTTTTGTTTTTCTTTGATATTCAGGGATGTGTAAAATATTGAAAATTATATTAACTCTGCCTAGTAAGGTTACCGTTATAGTTTTGCATGGTTCTGATATTACATTCGGCATTCTTATCACAAGGGTCCCCAGTAGGGTTGGGGCGATTAGTATGGAAGGAAAAATCTTAATGGGCGCTTCGCGTTTCTGATTCTTGGGATTGTACTGAGCAAAAAAGTCCACTAGACCATACGTCTACGGTGAAAATCGAGCTTCCAGATATTGACTTTACGGCAAAAAAGTCCTATTTTGAAATTAAAAATTAAACGCTACTCACAAATATGATTGATGCACTAATATATATAGAATCTTCCAAAGAAGAGATTGATACCATAATCTTGGTTAAGCTCCTCCTACCTTCTGAGATATGTCCATCCCACACATTGTTACTTTCACAAAATACGGCAAAAAAAGCCCTATTTTGAAATTAAAAATTAGCCCCTTAAACCCCACCCATAAATATCATTGATGCGTTAATCTCTTAGAGAATCTTCCAAAGAAGAGATTGATACCATAATCTTGGATAAGCTCCTGCTAGTTCCTGAGATATGTCCATCCCACACATTGTTACTTTCACAAAATACGGCTAAAAAACTCAAAATCTGGAAGCTCGATTTTCACCGTAGACGTATGGTCTAGTGGACTTTTTGCTCAGTACAATCCCAAGAATCAGAAACGCGAAGCGCAGAAAATTCAAATTAAAATTATTTCTAAAATTTGCTTTAAAGAAGAATTTATTTTGGATACGTATTATCCATTTTTGGATAATAATTCATTTTGGATAATAACTTTAGCTAAATAACTGCTTTAAGCGATAACAACAAAATGTATTTATTTATTTTTAGAAAATACACTCATTATTCTCTACCACGCCTTTCACAAACAAAACATTACAGTTTAACTGAAGTGAAACCGGTTTAACTGACTTTTGAACTAACTTTTTTTATGAGTGTATTTATTTATATCATGTTAAAATATCCTGTGCTGAAATGTAAACTATTTTCTTTGAATAAGTTTGTTTGTATTTTCTATTCCAATTTGTTGTGTTTATTTTTCTCTGGTGTATTGTTTTGTCAAAATGCGTAAAATTTCCTTGAAGCATATCCATGATTGTTTAACATTTTATACTCTAAAGTATTGTACAAGGATGTTAATACATTGTGTTTAAATGTTATTCACCAAAACCTTTTTGTAGCTTGTTTCTATGAAATTGCATTTGAAGAAATAAATTGTGTCTCTAATGTCATTTTATAGTTTTTGTTTTAACCACTAGAATTTAATTTACTTTCGTGGTATGGTATTTATAATTTTAGTATGATACTTACATTTGGAAACTTTTATTGTCCCTTATAGTTTTGAGGAAGTAAAAATAATTGGTATGATTGGGGAAAAAACTATTGATCATAAAAATTATTTTTTAAAAAAAATGGGGAATTTGGTTAGTTTTCAAAAATAAATTGAGATGTTGTTAGATACTGGGATAGAATATATTTATAATATAAATACCTATTTAATCTTAATCCTTAACCCATTATTTACCAAGGATAGATTCCGTGCAAATTTTTTAACAAAACTTGGTAGGCATACTGCGAAACTATTGAAGCGGTTTACCAGTATGCATTTTCAGTAAATATAATAGTCTAATCGAGCCCTCTGGGAGAATTATCTTCACTTTAGTATTGAATTTTTTCACTGAATTTTCACTGGATCTCGTCAATTGAAACTTTTTTATTGAATCTATGAAACAGGTTTCATTAATGTCTATGTCAATGTCTAATAAATGTTAGCAAAATTAATGAAAATCTTCATAAAACCAATGAATCATTCATACAAGGAAGTAGTTTCATCAAGAAATATCCTCTCCACGAATGTCTTGAAAAATGTATTGGTACTAAGACAATGACTTGCTTCATATGATTTTCAAACAATTTCATTAAAGTAAGAAATTAATAAAAGTCTACACTAAAATAATATAGCACTTTATAATTTATCTTGGACACTTGAGAATTAAATCTGAAAACCAAAGTTTCAAATGTATAAAAATTATAGAAAATATGAAATTCTACGAAAAAATAAAAAAATTTAGTCCTTGTAACAATTTCATAACTCTAACGAAAATTTTCATTAAATTTATGAAGAGCTAATTTATAAAGTCGAATGAAATTTTTTATGAAACTATTAAATTTTATGAAAAAAAGTTTATGAAAAATTTCTTAATATTAATAAAATTTGTTGTATTTAATGAAATTCTTTATTGACTATATGAAAAAAATTCTATGAAATTGTTTCCTTAATATCATTAAGGCTAATTCTTTCCGTGTACTACTTTCGTTGTAATATTTTTTAAAAAATTTAATATTTATGTATTTACAAGTCAAACATATATTAAAAAATTAATTTTGAAATTAGAAGCAAAAACTTATTAATTTTGGGTATACTTTTATTTCCACAAAGACTGCAAAATCTTGATTCGATTAGTGAATTTTTTTCAAAAAGTACATTATGTTGGGTTTGAAACTTACTACGACACAAAAAGTTTTTCATATAGAGCAATGTAAAAATATAAAATACTTTGTTCATTTGATACAGAAAATAACCACTGACGAGTCTTTGGAGGGGACAAAACTGCGGCAGTCTTTCATATCCATTGTGCCCGTTAAATTTATTAATAAATCAGTTTTCTTCTTCTTCCTGTACAAACACTTTACCCCAGGACCAATAGGAAAATTTGCCCAACTGCAACTGCAACTCTATCACTAACATACACTTCATATTCGACTAATGAATATGAATAAAGTGCATTCTAATGTGATCATTACTCGTGAAAAGGACATACCAATAGGATTAAAAAGAGGAAGCATTCAAGTTTAAAATAAATTGTTCATAACTCTGTCTCTTCTGATTAAAACAATACATTGTGAATGCTGTGACTGAAATAAACTCCACTTAGCCATACTCATCGCTGTGTCGATCGTGAGTCAACTTGTTATGAGTCAAAGCACGTTGCATGGCTATGGGTTTGAAACTCACAACGACACAAAGTAAACAGATTTTTATATAGAGCAATTTAACAATTTAAAATACTTTGTTCAATTGACACATCAATTAACCACTGCGAGTCATTGAAGAGGTCGAAACTGCGGCAGTCTGGCTTATCCATTGTGTTAAAATAAAAAATGTTTTCTTCTTCCTCTTCCTGTAAAAATTTGTGTAAAGAAAAACTCTTCAGTAATTAATTATAATAAAATAAATTACGATTATCCTTATATGACGGTTACAAACAATTTACCTCAGGAATAATGTTTCTATTTCTAAAATTTTTCTAAAGTGTCTTTATCAATACCATCAAATCGCGTTTATTACCGCAGTCTTCCTTATATTTTTAAATATTTTTTGAAAGAAGTGCTTTCAAAAAAGCGAAAAAAATTTTTCTTTCAAATCATTATATTGCAACCCCGGAATTAAAAATTTAAAAACTTTTTAAACTACATTTGCAGACAAGACTTCAAACATTAATTTTATTGCGATGTTATATCACATTCCTATCAAAAGTTATACGCTCTTAAAATGGATGTGTCTTTAAAGACACGTTGGTAAGAAATGGGTTAATATGGCAATACATTTTATCATATTCACACTTTTTAAATAAAATTTATAAATTTACACATAATCTACAATAATAAAACGCCACGATATATACAAAAAGAATTTCTCAAAAAATAAAAACCACATTTGCACATATACACTTTTTTTTCATATTGCAAATACCGCTGGAATTCAAAAAGATAAAGTTATAACATTAAAACTAAAGTGATTAATACGCAAAACTTCCGTTGCCTTAAAAACCACACACATACAAGTACTCCCTAAACGTATACAAATACATACAATAGATGCACAATATACATTGTGTATCTATGAAAAGGAATACAACATAGACCGGAAGGTATAAACAAAAACTAAAATAAAAAGATTTCTAACAACATTATAAAGATACATTGAAAGCCATTTAAGCCATATGTTTTAAGAAAAACAAAATTATACAAATTTATTAATGAATTTTATGGAAGTTTTGCGAAAAAGTAACAAAGTTGCGGTTTTAATGCACAACTATTGCGAAATGTTAAGAAGTTTAATTAAATTTAATGTTTTAGAATTTTTTTCACAACAAATTTTTGTATTCAATAAAATGAATGGATTTTCAATGCAAATTGTACATTTAAAGCTTGACAAAATCATAGTTTTTGTAAAACAAATTCATCGTTTTCTACGAGAGTATTTTTAATATTAGGACAATGATCTTAGACTGTAATAGAGCAGAAAAAGCTACTGAAAATTAGTAAAAATTACGTTGCAATAAAAATTTTAAAAATTAACAGATTTTTTTGTTAAATTTGTTAAAATGCTAAACTGCTAAAATCAGCAAAAACTTGTGATAAACAATTGTCGGCTACACACAGAACAACTAGTAGGCGCTACGAAATAACCCCCAATGAAAAAACACCCAAACGACAAAATGAAATAACCCGTAATGAAATAAATCCCAAAACAAATGAAATAAGTCCCAACAAAAAAAAAATGAAATAATACCCAAAAGAAATGAAATATTCCCCAAAGGTGAAAATGAAATAACACCCAAAATTTGGGGGTTGTTTCGTAATGAAATAACTCCCAAAGGAAGAAATGAAATAACCCCCAATGAAATAAGCTCCAAAGAAATGAAATATGTCCCAAATATTTTTTATTTTTTGTTTTCATATTTTTGATTCGTTTGTTACACTGTTCAGTTTTTCTGCGTGGCGGCCTGCGGCCGATCTTAGGGGTTTTCTCCTCCATAAGGCGCGGCAGGTGGCTTCGCTGAATACAGTTTTCCTGCGCGCGTCTCATTATCTTCCCTAGTGTGACGCGCGCAGGGAAACTTTATTCAGCGAAGCCACCTGCCGCGTCCCATGGAGGAGAAAACCCCTAAGAGCGGCCGCTGGCCGCCACGCAGAAAAACTAACAAATATTAAAAAAATTTCACTTTTAGCAAAATGAAATAACCCCCAAAAAATATGAAATAACCCCCAAAATAATTGCATATGAAATAATCTCCAAAGAATTTAAATTTTGGGCTTTATTTCATTGGGGGTTGTTTCATAATGAAATAATCTCCAAACCGTAAGATGAAAGAATCCCCAAAAAAATGAAAAACCCCCAAACAATTTTACACAATTTTTTTGGGGGTTATTTCATTTTTGGCCGTTGGGGGTTATTTCATTGGGGGTTATTTCGTAGCGCCCAACTTGTAATATTAACAAATGTTTACTATATTTACCTTAAGTTTAGTTGAATGCCAATAACATATTGTTAAAATCAACAGAAATATTTGCTAACATTTTTTGGTCGGGTTAATCCATGCCCAAGTTCGGCCGAAAATTTAACTTTTGTGAAAAAGTAAAAACTATTATTTTATGTAATTTTGGTATACTAAAATTACAATTTTTCTAGTGGGAGTTATATGGAATATCACCGATGACTTCATTCAGACTTTCTCGAATTTTATATTCGTTGAAGGGGCCACATTAGCATATAATCCTTTAAAAATATGTAGCAAATTAATATATATATCTTTAAAATACCTTAAATTTAATACCCATTTCTGAACAATTTATTTGGAACAAATGTGAAAAAAAACGTAATATAGTACCCTTGAAAACATGCCCTTGTACACGTGCCCAAAGTTAATCAAAATCAGAAAGAAGTTAATCTGTAAAATTTCGAATGGGTCTTTTTTGTTCAAAATTGGATAACATCAAATAATATAAGAAAATTATTCTTATCATGTCTAAACATTGACTTTTCTCTGAAAATTATTAATTTGAAAGCTTTGATGAAAATATTAAAATTTTGTTCAACTTTGCATAAAATATTCAATTTTCATATACTGTCCTGGAAAGAAGCCGCGCCACACACAAACACAAATTATACTTTTTTCGATTTATTGTGTTTCTTTCATTACTACCCAGGTAGAAATTTGGGATGGTACAAAAACGAAGAGTTTTCAAAACGTTTGTTTTTGATGGTACTAAAATAAAAGCGTTTCCAAAGCGATAATTGCAAATAATCCAAAAAAAAAAGCATTTAAAAACATTATTTTGGATTGCTATTCGAACGTTCGGACAAAGTATTTTAGGAATACTTTTTATACAAAACTTACAAATATTTGTGAAATAAAAACACTGTAAAAACATTGGTTCAAAGCGTTTTTCCAACGTTTGTAAAAAGTACTTAAGAAGTTCTTATCGTACAAAATTTACAACGGTTTATAAAATAAAACCAATGTAAAACCATTGAGTTAAAGCGTTTTTCTAACATTTGCCAATAGTACTTTAGAAATACTTTTTTTTTTGCGATTGCAGCTGTTCTCTCTGTTATAATGTCAAACGAGTTGCAACAACAGTTTAGTGGATGCGGAAAGCCAAATAAGGGTGTAGGCAAAGAAAATTTCAGTTCAACCCAAGTATAGGAGGAATTAAAGGGTAATAAGTACATAACTTGTGAAAAAAGTATTTTTTTACAACATTTATTTTCTACAGATTTTTTATTACATCAGTTTGAAACTGAAACACCATCCAAAATTTTGACACAGACAAGCCGCTGGTTGGCGACTGCTAAGTACAGAAACTGCTCAAAACAATCTATTTTCAATCAAATTTTTCTTTCTATACAAAAATAAATAATTCAAAATTTCGTTAGAAAAAAAGTTTGGGAATTTTTAATTATTTTCGGCCGAAAGACACGTGTTACTTAAAAAACAAATAATAGTCTATTTCTGCGAAACTGGCTTGATATTACGTCAGCTATCCCTGTTCCAGATTGCATTGCAATCGCAACCCTAATTACTAAATGGACGAATTTTGTCTAAAAATGTTTTAGAAATTCCCACTGTGCTATTTGGTGTTTATTTGACATAATTTAATCTTGTTGATCAAACGCACGGCGCACACTGGTAAATTTTCTGAGAAGGCAACAAAAAATATTTTTTTTTACCGATTTTAAAACAAATTAGCTTTTTGGATAGAAATCACCTCAAAACTTTTGAAGCCAAAAATCAAATCAAAATTTTTACTATTTCACTGTGAACAGGGTGATCCAAAATACCATTTCTCTATGTTTTGTAAAGTTACAACTTTTGTTGATTTTTCCTCAGTTTAAAGTTTCATTTTTTTTTTTGGTTTTCATAGATATTAACTTTGAGTAATTTTTTTTTAATTTTTCGCTAAATTAACTGATATCAGATATAAACTTTATTATGATGCATTACTCATTAGTTTTTTTATAACTTTTAGATTTGGGTAAGTTTTTAATGAAAATGTTCGCATTTGTTATATTTCCAGAAAGATCATATTCCGGTCTTGAAGTGCATACTAAACACTTTTGCGCAAGTTGGAGCTCTGAGATATTTTCGATAAAATTTCTAAGTTTTTTAAGTGTTTTTCAAATTTCAATTCTATGCATATATCAATGATTTAAAAGAAAAAAGTTCTACTTGTGATTTGTTTTCCACCTACAGTGAATAGTAAATTTGACGTTTAGATTAACCCTTAAATGCTCAATGCACCTTTAAAGATACAATCTTAAAAAAAATCTGAAAAAATTTAGAAATCTGAAAAAATTGTCAAATGAAAAATTCTGAGGAAATGTTGGGGTTGGAGAAATATGGGTTTCGGTTGTCTCCTCTAGGGGCACTCTTGGGACAGTTAGGAGTAGAGATAGGGTGTAGGTATGTTCTAAGAAAATGTTGCGGTTAAAAAAATATTGAGGGGCGGTTATACATTTGACTCCTCTAGGTGCAGCCTTGGGACAATTCGAGTGGTTGGAGAACATTTTTTAAATGTTTTTTTATATGGGAGCCCTTTTGGGGTCGGTGTTACAATTTACCGCTCTAAGGACGCACTTGTGTTGCTTTTTGTGGATTTTTACCATTTTACACCCACCTTTGGGCAGCCATTTGCACCCAACCCTCACCACCTCTTTTTTTGTATCGTGCACTTGGGGTTCTAGCTAAATCTGAGGATCTCCATACAACACCATAATACCCCTATTGCTGCCGAACTCCAAATATTAAACTAAAACTAATTCGAAATTTTACTTTTAAAAAATTTAAACTATTTTTTTATTATAGAAATATTTTATCAAACAAGTAAATGAACTCGTTTGTTTGATATTTATTGCGACACTATAGCGCACACGAAATAAAATCAGTAAAATTAGCCAAAATGATTGCAGTGTCAGAAGATTCCAAGTTACAAGTGTGTAAAGTTGCTAATATCAGATATAAGATATGAATATTTAACTAAATATGTTTAATTTTCTTCGATCTTCTTTTATTATATATGATTCTTCTTCGAGCTTAAGATCTTTTGTTAACAAAAGATCTTAAGCTCGAAGAAGAATCATATATAATATTTAACTAACTGAAATCAAATTGACTTTTTGCTGTATCTTTATATAAAAACATTTAAAAAATTACTTAAAATTCTACTATGTGTTTAGTTTTGGAAAATAATGAAATATTGTTTTTTTTTATAATTAAAAAAAGCAATTTTAACAAAAAAAAAATAATGTTACTAACTTATTTTTTTGAGTACATAAATGGAAAAATATAGATAAACTATTGTTTCTTATTTTGTCTACTTTTAAGATAAGTTACTAGCCCATAGTTGTTAAAAACTTTGTGTATTGCACTAAAATTTTGCAAAAAACTGGTGTTACATAAGTTAAATCCTTAATATATAATTTCATTACCACTCGATTATTACTTAGGCTTATATTTGCCCGCGTTCTCTGAAAATGTAGCACTGTGCAATGTTTATTTTAGCTCAAATTTTTCATATTTGAGCAATGATCTTAGCCAAAATGATTAAAGTCTCTTATAAAAATTTTTCAACTAAAACTTTACAATTTGATTGAAAAAAAGAAATTTAGTCGAACTCATTGCCAAGTAATATATTTGTTTTTGTAATAAAATATTACTAACAGCAGGTTACCAACTGAAATCAAATTTAACTTAAGCCATCATCTAACCCCCTCAACCCAATATTTATGAAAAATTTTCTACAATGTTTCATATGTTACTTGTTATCAATGTACTGAAATGAAAATGAACAAAAAAAAAAAACTTCCACAAACTTATTCGAACAAAAAAAAAAAAACATCATAAATTATGAGACGTTTGTCGCTAGATTACGTGTTCTCCAATAAAAAGAAAGATGCATTGCCAAACTGAGCACAAAGATTCAGACCTATTATCAGGAAGAAATAAAATGAAAAATTCTTTATACCGAAAATGAAAAACGAATTTATTGGTAAAGGAAAAATATTGCCAAAAACACATGTGACTCAATAACAAGACTAATACAAATATAAACTAGGGTGTCCCTTAAAAACAGATTTGTCATGATACATTATTTTTCATTTCATTTATTAATTTAGTATACGATACTCGAAGATATTCAAATATGGATTTCTGACTTCATCGGATATCACTAACCCACTTTAGCCTGTAAACAAAAAAGGTCAAAAGTTTGATAAAAATCCAAAAACGTGTTTTTTTTTTAAATGATTTTCAAGATTTTTTAAAATTTCTAATTTTCAGAAGTCTGTTGCTTATTCTTTGCTACCGCAATCATAAAAATCAAATAACCTTTTGTTTATTACTTTTTTTTTTAATTCTGAGAATCATAAAAAAAGTCATCAATGTTTTTTCCAAAGAATTTTGTGCATATCTCGAGCAAATTTTTGAAATTCATAAATTACTTAATTGTGAATAAAAGCGAAAAGCGTTCATCGATTTTCATGATTTATGTCTCATTTTGTTCATAGGTTATGTGACTTTACGTGAAAGTAATAGGACTTGCCACTTTTTACCGTTTTGGATTTTTTATGAATTAAAAAAAAAAATTTAATTTTTTAAGCAAAACAAATTTTTTTTTTTTCATACATATATTTATATATATGCGAAAGTGTTGCTTATGTAGCGAAACGTTATA
This sequence comes from Delia radicum, assembly GCA_021234595.1. Lineage (NCBI taxonomy): Eukaryota > Metazoa > Arthropoda > Insecta > Diptera > Anthomyiidae > Delia > Delia radicum. The sequence goes on from CM037854.1 coordinate 86,611,938, forward strand.
TGAACAGATGAAAGTAATTGTAATTCTTGATAAATTTGTTTTAGCAAAATCCGACTAGTTGTTCTCGAGTAATGTCAAACAAAAGAGCATAAAACGTGACAAATTCCCCTATACGATACTAACTAACTTCAAAAAATTATTAAAATTTTATTTGATGTAATTTGCCCAAACGAATGATGAAGAAGTTCTTATTTTTGGAGCTACTCTCACAAAAAAATTATCAGAAATGATGCCCGAACTCATGTGTTGTACTGTGTAATTTTCTTAAAAATATTATTTAAATTGGATTAGCTTATACTTATATTTACTTTTATTTTAAAGATCTTTAACTGTTAGTGCCCTGCGACAAATGCAAGAGTATAAAACTTTTAAATTGATTAAAACAATTTCCACTTTATACAAAAAATTATTTTCCGTATTATGATCAATTTACACTGGCCAAAAGAAAAACTAGCAAATTTAAAGAACTACTTCTTTCAGTTTTTGATACAAATAAAGTTTTTTGATATAAAAATAACGAACAAGGGCAATTCTTTATCGTACCAATCGTACTTTTAAGGGATAAAAAGTTGAGGTAAAAATGGCTCCAGTTTACTTTTCGTTTTTTCTTCACAATTATTCCAAGGAATATTTTAAAAATTTTTGCCACATCTTCCAGATAATGTTCATTAAATTTTCATTAAAATTGCTATTTATATTCTGCTACCAAATGTTCCTGCTCAAAGTTGTGGGGTTTTAGAAAATGTGTAAGAATACACAATGTTTAAATTACACGACACGTCATAAAAACCATGAATAGAGATTTGACCATCGATTATATATATTTTGGACATGCTGATTTCAATTATGAACTTAATTTTTTGATCAATGCTAAAAAATTCGAAAAAAGATCTTTAAAGTTTGGCGTTTTGCATTTAGTTTTTTGTAAATTTATATTTTTTTTTTTATGATTTTGTATGCATTAGTACACACAGAAAAATAAAGTGCCAACCGAATTGAAAAGTGTATTTTAATGGTAACAACTTATAAATTGAGTTAGTACAAAGATATTTACATTAGATTTATGAATATTTTGGATGTTGCAACTAAAATGCTGTTGAATTAACCGAACTTTGTTGTGAAAACTTATGTTAAGTTGTGCCAACCGACTGAAATTCGTAATAATCGAAATGGAGTCGTAGTAACAGAATTTTTGTTGGCAAATAGCTAAATTTTTCTCTGTGTGTATATTTAAAACTCATAGTTAAACGGAAATAATATAAATTCAACATTATAGGTACCAATTTTTAACTACAATGAAATCAATTTGAAGAGCTTTCATTCCATATACATTTATGTAGTGTGTTTTTTTTATTTAATAATTAAAGTTGCCAAAGTGGCTAGATTACTTTGTTCACTTTATATAAAACTTAATATATGAACAAACTAATTTAGCCACTTTGGAAACTTTAACTAGTACATAAAAAAGAACAGAAATGTGAAGCTTGAAATGATTTTTCTTAATGACAGTTGGCTAAAAACCAAAAGATTTATGATCAGAAAATGTACAGAATTTCCCACTGTGCAGTGGTTTAAATATAAAGTTTTGTGCATTAAATAAGGTCATACATTTTAACACAGGTTTTGTTATTTGATTCCCCCAAAAGAAGTGCTTTTCCGTGCTTTCGAAGAGTTTTAAATGCAAAACCGACAACTTTTATAGAAATTTTTCTCGAAATCTGTAACATTGATTAAAAAATTAAGCACATCAGCAATTCCGAAATATACACAATTAAAGGTCAGATCTTTATTAATTTTTAAAAAGTAAACTCATGGAAATAAACCTGTAAAAATAGCCACTAAAAATTAGTTAAAAATTACCTTGCAGAAAACTGCTAAAATTAAAAGAATATTAGTAAAATAAGAGTAGCAAAAATAATTGAAGTTACAAATATTAAGTTATATTTGTGTTAAATTTTATTTAATTGAAAGTAAGCAAATAATCTGCTGTGCGCCGCGGTAGGCTAGTTAGTAGCGTGGTGGCTTATTAGTGCGGAGGTCGTGGGTATGATTCCCACAAGAGGCACTGGTCTGTTTTCGCTACAACGAGCCGAAGGCCATAGTAGCTACTGCTCGGCTAGGGTAATAGTATATAATTTGTAATTATATGATTATTAAATAATAAAAAACAAATAAATAATCTGCTAAAATCAGCAAAGACATTTACGAAATATTAGTAGAAAAAAAGATCATTAAAGAATTTGAAATTTTTACAATGATTTTTTTCGTTTTTTTTTTTATTTAAATAAAAGTCTGCCCTTATGAAATCAACAATCTACAATTTTTAGCTAAAATTTCAGTTGATTTTAGCAAAATAAACTGTAATTTGCATTCTACTAAATTTGAGGTAAATATAACAAAAATTTTGTTAATATTACAGTTTTGGTTTGCCATTTTAAGTCTACAAATATTTAGTAAAAGTTTCTGCTAATTTTACAGATCAGGACGCCAATTTCAATTAATTAAAATTCACGTCGAATATAACTAAAATTTTGTAAAGTTAACACAGTTATTTTTGCTGTTATTATATTTTTAATATTTAGCAAAAAAAAACCCTAAATTCTGAACTTATTAACAACAAAATCAAACAAACAATTGTTACACAGATATTCCCGGGTTCGATGCCCAGTGCCGACAACAACTATTTAAAAAAATAGTATATATGAGTTTTCTTTCCGTCGGTGTTTCCATAGCACTTAACCCCACCGAAGTAAAATAATGAATCAGGGCTATGAACCAAAAAAAGCTTCAATAAGATCGCCAACTCTCCATCAGGTGGCGAGCAACTGTTCTAAGACTGCGCAATTACAGTTTTGCCATGTTGGAAGCCCTTCATCATTCCCCATCTTTCATTTAAAAAAAAAAAAAAAAATTAGGTGACGACCAAATTTTTTGTACAAATTCGATAATTAACAACAAAATTTAGTTAGAGCAATTCTTCAAAAAAAAAATCGATAACTTATCAGCAAAAAATAGTTTCTAGTTCAAGTAAATAATGTTTGTCATTATTTTATAAAACTTCAAAGCAAATATGATTTAAATTAGCAACTTTTGTCGGTATCTCTTGTCAAATATTAAAAAAAAAAAACACTGAATAATATTTTCGGTAACTCAAACCAAAATTGTCTTTAGTTAAGAAAATCGATAAAATCATTAGAAAGTTAGTGATTCGCTCTACCTGTGATTTTCTTTGAATTTCGTATAAAAATTCTAAATCGGTTAAAAAATTACTGAGTTATGAAGTTTAAATGCTCAAGTCGCAAACAATATTCTTTTACAGTTACCTCGAAAATTTTAGGGTATATTGGAACTTCTAAAACCAGTTTTATAATACACTCAGCTAGACTTACAACCTACTCTAACTAGGTCACCTGAAAAGTGATTTTTTTTTTGTGTAGCACAGTGAAATTAATAAATTTGCAATCTTGAATCATTTTTGTTTCCAGGCCCACTAAGGGATAAATATTTTTAAAATGAAAGTAAAGATAATTATTAGTATTGTAAAGTGAAATTTAGGTGAGATTTTTTCGGAATACTAAACATAATATTTTGTTCAACTTTTGACAAAATAATCAATTTTCATAAAATGTCCTGGAAAGGAGTCGGGACACAAACACGAATTATAATTTTTTAATTTTATTTATATTTTTCTTAAACGTTTTTAACAAAAAACAAATGATCTTGAACTTGAATTATCTTGCTCACATCACGATTTATGATAAAAGATCAAAAAATAAACTTTTGGCTTTAATTTTTAAAAATGTAAAAGTATAACATTTGAAAACTATTGTGTTATAAAAATAGCAATCAACTTCTCCAAATGAGGCATTGTAAAAAATCTTAAAAATTAATTTAAAGAAAAAGCGTTTTTGTATTTTTATCAAATTTTTGCATAATTTTTGTTGCAGTGGGGTTATGATATCCGTTAATAGGTTAATGATATCCGATATAGTCAGAATTTCAAATCTGAATATTTTGAGTAGTAGTATGTATTTTAAAGTAATAAGTGAAATAAAAAACATTAATTTTTTGTAATTTTGAATTTTTTTTAGTAATTATACACTTAAAAAAAAAGAGCCATTTGCGACCAAAATCCGGCACCGGATAACGTTTTGGAACTATTTACAATAAAAATTGTGAGGTGTTATGAACGAAAATCGGAAATTATTTTTTAACGGACATCCTAATATACACCCACCATTTAGCTTTTAAGTAGTATAAGTTGAATGAAAAAGGAAGAATTAAGTATAAAAATGATGTATAATTTCTTATGTGATTTTTGCTGAAAATAAATACAATTTTTTATTTACTCTTTCCATTCGTATGCCCTTATAGCAAGTGTAATAGTTAGTGGCAACAAATTTACACCAGCTGTGACCTTTGACAAGATTTGAAACTAAACTAGAAAATATAAAAACCAAATGATGATCCAACCCTCTCCCCTACCAATATGTACTGCTTTTTTTTAACCCCCTTCTCAAGCTTCTTTACATTGATAATCAGCTTAACACCAGAAAAATACACCCTTAAGAATAAAAACATCAGAAATAGCAAAAAAATGTTAACAACTTAAAAAAAATAATCTCTTAAAAATAAAAACTTTTTCAGACTTTGTAAACAGTAAAAAATGTCTTTTGAAAAGTTAAAAAATATTTTCTGTTACTATTGTTTGTCTAGTATACGATAAAACTGTAAAATCAGTTTTGGTTACCATAAAAGAAATTTTGTGTAAATGTCTCGCATTTAGTTTTACGAGTGTAAAAGAAAGTTTATTTTTCATTTTTATAGCATATTTTACTATTGAAAGTTAACAAAATTTGATTGTAAATGTATAATAAGTAATGTCGATTTTATATGGAATATTTTCAATTGAATTGCATAAATTTCTTAAGGGTTTTTAGTGTTTGGGGTGATCTTTTACATTGTCCTTAGTAATAATTATGTAAATAAATTAAAACTGGTTCATTAACAAGATTTATTGCAATTATTCTTAAAATATGGATTTGCAAATTGGTAATGAATAGGGCTCGGGACTTCATGTAAATATATGTTTGTTGTCGTTAGCTGGACAACAGTGTTAACCAAATTTAGTTGCGCATTAACAAATTTGCAACAAAATGGCATCGGTTTGTTAATGAATATTTTGCTATAAATGCATATTTTAATACATATTTTTGGCATATTTAATACATATTTTTGCAAAAAAAAGACAATTCAGTTTTCTGCCTATCCTCAAAAAAATGTGTTTGGGTTCATAGAGAGTATTGAATATAAGGTCTCGATAAAATTTTCTATCACGGAAAAAAAATAAGAGAAAGATACAATAACTTACTTTCTGAAGTGATTATTATTGATTATTATTGATTATTTTTGATCAATGGCAATAATCTTTAACTTCGAGCTCATATATTAGTTCTCATTTAGTGAGGAAACTAGTTTATATGAATGTTTGATGTTTTGCATGGGATTGTCACTTCTTCCAAAACGTGTTCTGATGATGGGAACCTAGAAAATTCCCGAAATATATCTATCAACATATTTCTGAAACTGGTCAATTAATTAATATGAAACCAAAAACTCTATAGATTATTTATTAGGACAATATCCTAATAAAAAAATACAGAGTATGGCCCCGAATTTGAATAATTTTCATTTTCATTGCACAATTAAAAGTCGAAAAAAACGTGATTTTTGTTTTTAATACAAATTATATCCATATCTTTAAATTTTAAGTAGATATTTTACAATTTTGAATACATATTTCATGTACATAAAACAAGAATATAATTTCATTAACTTCCGAGCCCTATTAAGAAGTTAAGTTATTCAAAATAATGTCATTTTGTAAATTATAAGCAGAGAAGACAAATTTGCCCTTTTAACTTTTATTTACTATTTCTTACAATTTTCATATAAATTTTCTTAATTGCCTTTTTTTATTAACCCTTTGACGACTGAACTTAACCGTTGATGATTTCTTGACGAATCTTTGCGGAGACTTGGGCTTATGGCTAAAAATAAATGTTGTGCTGCTTTTGGCGCTTTACTGCTAAACATATCGCTGAAATATTATACTAAAACTAAATCATAAATGGGATGTCGCCCTTTAATGTATTAAGATTTTGTCGAAGTTTTAATTTTTTATTTTGCTTTAAGTTATGCCTAATCCAAAAATAATCACCATTTTGTTATAAACTTAAAACGGAATTTTTAACATTATAAAAAATACTAATATTTTGACTTTGGGTTGATCTTGTAAGTGTCTGAGACTATTGGGCTACAAAAACGCTCTTCATGCTGAAAAAATCGACCAGCTGGATATATAAATGCTGGTAATATACTTTTGTTTGGAAAACATTTCCGCTTCCCATGTTCCTAAAATATGTTATATACATGCTTGCTTGCAAATATAATTATGTTTGCCTGTGAACATATACAGTAGCGATCAAAAAAATGCAGCGCTGATTCCTGCTATTTTTAAATATGTTTGTGGGCTAGTAATTGCATACAATTAGTCTGTTATTTTGGTTTTTATTTTGTACACTTATAGCTAACTATATTAAGTGACTATATCTAAACTAGCCAAGAAAATGTTTCTTATTTTTATTATTTAAGAAAAAGAGTCCTTATTCTGTGTGAGCAAAAAAAAAATGCAACTGCTTGTAATTCAATATATTTATTAAAATTTTATATTAAGTTTTTATTAAAATATACTTAAACTAATACTAATAGTAATAATATTCCTTTTCAAAGTCATTATTTGCTATTACTGCATTTAATATTGAAGGCATAGAACCAACCTAGGATATACATAATAGTATCGAGAAGCATTTTTCCCCTCCTGTTTTCAGAAATGTTTCTAAATATTCTAAATTTGTTGGGTTTTTCTTTTTTAATTATAACTTTACAAGCTCCCATAGATTTTTTGTGCGGTTTAGATTTGAGGATTGCACATCATTGCTGCTTAAAAATTTGCGAGTTTGGCAACTTGTGGGCTTAAGATCGATATCGAATATACTACCTGGGCCATTTTTTTACAAAGGGTAGCTTGCGTTGTTTGAGTATTACTCTCAAATTTACTTCAATTTTAGTTATGGAACCAACGGCAGCGCGGGAGATAGCATCTATCAAAAAATGTAAATGTGCCTCGGGAATTATTTCTTACCTTATGTAGTGTATTTGTAGTGTCAACAGTGACAAACAGAGTTTGTAACTGGACTCCTGCAGACATAATGGTTTGCCAAATACACGAGCTTACCTTTAGCGTGAGAACCGCTTAATTGACACATTTTATATTCTCACGCTTTATACTTACCTATGTATTAGTTTATATTTATTGTTAGAGTTTAAGTAGCTTTAAGGTTTTTAAAATAAATAGAGAGCAGTTGCATTTTATGCATCAAAGTAAAAGTACCAAAAACAAACTCGTCTTTTAATAAACTCGTATCACGACAGTTATTTCTTATCCCACAGCATTATTGATCCGACGCCATGTTTAACTGTTGGCACTTGAATTCTGTGTGAATATCCTAAGATTAAAAACCAAGAATTAAACACCAAAAGAAGCGATATCGTTATTTTTTTCGAGCCGTACTCGAAGATCATATGACACATATGTAAAAATTTTAAAATTGTGAATATATCTTTGTTAAGGTTTTAAAATTTGAATCGTTGTAATTACTTGCAAACGTATTTAAAAATGTATTTTTTCTGTGTGTATTTCTAAAACGCCGCAGCTGGCTATTGGCGTTCACAGCACGTTTTGTAAAAATCATCCTGCAAGTTTTCCTAAAATGACAAAAAAATGGGACATGTGTTAACTATTCTTCGTCAAAGGGTTATTTTTTCTGCATAAAAATAGCTTTTTCTTAAGATTTTTGACCTTTCAAATCGCCTTATTTAGATATTCTTAGCTGGAAATGCTTTTTTTCCTTAAGTGTAATTTTTTCTTCCGTTTTTAGTGGATTTGTAATTTTTTTCCGTTATACTAAAAAAAAAAAAATTTTTGCCATGTATTTTGCAATTTGTTGTCTTCCTTGGTAATAAGATTTACATAGGGACAATTTTCCATTAACAAAGAAAACTTTTTTCCGTAAAGTAAAAAAGTGAAATTACTATATATTATATATTCTTTTTTTTAAAACAAACTGCAAGGTTAGTAAAAAATTAAATTTGACTGACGTTTATATTAAAAATAAAGAAACTGCATTACAACCCAAACAACTACAAATTTTTAAAGAAGAAGTTCCATGAAGAAGCATCGTTATAAATTAAATATAGTTTTGCTACTTTAAAAGTATTTAAGAGTGGTGTAAAATATATTTTAAAATGAGATTAATACAATGAGATCTGAGCAAAAGCTTTAATTTTAATATTCTAATTTGCTCGAAATAATCGAAACAAAAGAAAAATTATTAATGCGGGTGGATTTATCATGCTTAAACATCGGCTAGCACATACACAAAAGATTATTCATTTCAAACGAATATAAATTAGAAATTATTTTGCCTCAATGTGTCAAAAAATTATTAAAGTTCCCCATATATATGTTTACTTGAAGGTCAATAAAAGTCGAAGTTGTTAATCTTTTTAAAAAAATACTTTTCTTTTTGCAAAATATATCATTTCCATTCAATATTTTAAATAACACTGCGCAACAAGAAAATCAGCGTCAATCTATATATATAAAACTCATTTTCTGTTGGTTTGTTCTGTATACAAATTTGCAATTACCAACGGCTTTTCCTCAAATTTGGCATGCATAATTTTTTTTATTTTATTAATAGGTAATTCTCGGAAGGTATGTACTTTCAAAAATATAATTGTTTAAGTTTGCCACCTAAAAGTTAAGTAATCAACTTAATTTATCTCTTAAGTAGTATTGTTTTTATCGACCACGCCCACTTATACGCTTACTTTTGACAAAAAATGTAAAACTAAAATTTGTTTCACCTTTTTCAACTTTTTTCGCTTTTTTCGAATACAAACTTGTAACAAAATTTTAACGGATTTCTTTGGAATTACTGACATATATTCAACGTTTAACGAAGAAGGCCTCAGTAAAAGTTTCATTACCATAGCCCACATCAAATACCAACTTTTAATCAAAAACGTTAAAGTCAAAAATTTACACTATCCATCTTCTAAATATATAAAACTCATTTTCTGTTTGTTTGTTCTGTATACAAATTTGAAATTCTCAACGGATTTGCCTCAAATTTGGCATGAATAATCATCGGACCTTAATTTAGATCGTAGTGTAGTTTTCATCGACCACTTCTACTTCTACGCCTACTTTTGACAACAAATTTAAAATTAAACTTTTTTCAATTTTTTTCGTTTCTTGCGAATACAAACTTCTAAGAAAGTTTTAACGGATTTCGTTGAAATTACTTACATATGTATATTCTACGTTTTCCAAGGAAGGCCTCAGTAAAAGTTTCATTACCACTTCAACACCGACCTTTGGTCAAAAACTTCAAAATCAAAAAAACTAAACTATTTTTAATAAAGCTTATATTTTTTAATTTAAAGTATTAAATCCAATCAAAACATTTTAGGAAAAACCACTTCGTTTTTAAGAATTTTTTCCCCCTATTACAGTATCTACTAATTTTTCGCAATGTCTGTATGATCTCATTTTTTAAAAATTTATTTTTCCTTACCGTTTTGGGCAAAAACAAGTCCATAAAAAAAAAAACAAAAGAAGATTCTTTAAGGATAAACTTTTTCGAAACCATACACTAAAATCAATATGAGACATCTTCAATATATATAACATTAATTTTCTGTTTGTTTGTTTGTTCGCCATACAAACATTTATTTCTCAACGGATTTCTCTGAAATTTTGTATAGTTGATATTACTACTACAGGGAAGGTTGCTGTTATGCTGTTTAAAGGCCACGCCCACTTTTACGCCCACTTTGAAAAAAATATGAATTTGTTATTTAATAGTAACTTTTCCATTTTTCAAGGGATTTCGCTCGAACTTTGTATTTATGTTCCTTATACCTCAATGGATATCGCCAAAACTTTGTATACAAAATCCCTTTACCACGGGACAGGTTGCCATACAATTTATAATTGATCACTCCCACTTTTCCAAAAACATGTGAAATTTGTACAGCCCACATTCGTTGTTTGCTAAACCAATTTTTATTTTCTTATGGATTTTGTTCAAATTTGGCACTCATAGTTTGTACACCTAAGGTGAGGTCACCAAATACTTATCTCCTACCGCTACCATTTAAAGGCCAACTGTGGATTTCCGATATGAAATGTTATTTTTCAAAGTGTGAAAATTTATAAAACTTATAGGGTCCAGTTTGGATGTTCCATAAACAAATTTTTAGTTTTACCAGATTCCGCACAAATTTGAAAAAGATATCCCTCCAAAGAATCGCTTTATATTTTTTTATGTAATTGAAATAATATTAGATCAACTATCTATACAGCCATTCAGTTGTTTTTTACTTTTTATACAAATTTTGCACAAGTTTGAAAGAATATTCTCATAATCATTAGAAAATAATAAACAGTCATGGACTTTAGTAGAACTTTAAAATTATGCTTTAAGAATTTTCACAGTATCATAAAAACAGGGCACACTGCAATGAGTAATGTGGCGTCGGCAGCGGTTGCAGGGGCTATCTTAATAATAAAGATAACGAATTGGAGAAAAATCGGTATATATTTTAAGTCTTTGTTTTCAAAATGTGTTATTTCAAAAGTCTGTGAGTTCCGGGCAAGACCCGGTACAAACAGCTAGTGGTTAACATATAAACTGAAAGTAAAGCATTGAGTATACTGAAAGTAAAGCATTGAGTATACAATCTCGACAAAGAGTTTTGCAAACAGTTTTCGGATTTTTCTTTTATAGCCTCTAAAAGGTTTGAGCACAAATAAAAATGCAATATAAATATATTTTTTTGAATATTATTTTGTATATTTATTGTAACATTGAACTCAATGGCCAAAATATATTTTTGCATATATTTCAACAAACAGTAGGCGAGATAGGCGCACTCATAATAATCTATAGGTAAAATACACGAAAACCGTTGTTCATTTTACGAAAGTTTTGGTTATTTTGACATTACGAAAAATTTTGTAGAATATACAAATCACATTTCGTAAAGTTTTGTAAAAACTTTTTTTAAATAAAAATGTGGTGCATACCTTACGGGTTTATTTTAAAATTAAAAAAAAAAAAATGTAATGGTGCCACACCAGAATCGAACTCACGATTTCAGTGACGTCCTGCTGTGTTGAAGTAGACCCCTCTACCATTTGCACCAAAGTAGCTGATACAATACAACAAACTAAAAAGGAACTTAAGTCGAAAATATTATGAAATTTTTTTGAAAACTAGAAAAATATGCTACAAATATTTAATAAAAAAGGTAAAATGGCAATTAAATATTTGTATTATGTTTATTGAACTAAATAAAATAATATAATTTTTTTATAAATATATCAAATAATATATTATAAAACAAAATAATAAAATAATAATAATAAAAAACTTAAATAACAATTTCAAACTAATTGCATTTTATTATTAAATATTTTATCTTTTTAAATATTTGTTTTATTGAATTTCATACTAAACCCGGCAAATAAAGTGTTTTCGGGTCCTCTAACTTGTTTTAGGACCCTCTTTATTACAAACTACAAAATATCCATTTATATCAAAACACAAAAATAGTAATAATGAAATAAAAAAATAAAACATAGAAATTTAAAAAACATTAATAAACAAAAAAAATATAAAAACAAAAAAAAAAAAAAAATTTGTCCTGGCCAGGAGTTGAACTCGCAACCTTCTGAGTGCAAATCCGACCTCTTACCACATCAACATCCATATGTAATATTTGTAACATTACAAATTTTTGTACAATGTACTAAAAAAATATTACGAAATCATGTTTGTATTTTTTACGAAATTTGTAAATTTATATAATTTGTTTTATACAAAAGTTTTGTAATATAAACAAAATGTTTGTACATTCTACGAAAAAAAATTTACGAAAAATATATTTGTATTTTAAGCATGGATTATTATGAGTGCGTGGTCAAATACAAAGAAACCTTCGATTTTTGGTAAACATACAATTATTGTATTTTTCAAAACAATTTCAAACAATTCTAGATCAATTGTATTATAATATATATTGTATGGGCTACTGAATAGTGGAATTCATTTTCGGAATTTATTCTGAATTGTTTGTACAATAAAATAAGCTACTAAATGGTCAACAGCAATGGGCTACCGAGTAATGGAATTCATTTTCGGAATTTATTTTGAATATTTTGTACAATAATATATAAGCGATTTTTAAGTTTTTTTTTATTTTTTTTTTATTAATAGTTTTCTTTTAAAAATATGTGCTTAAGGAATTTAATTGCAATTAGAAATTCATAGTTGCCATTATGTTAACATGTAACAAACAAAACATTTTAAACTTGTCATGTTGTTCGAGGTCTTTTTGATGTTAATGGAATCTGGAAATTTTGTCTATCGCCATGAGGGTTACCAGTATTCAAATCACACATGCAAAGAGAGTGCATTGAGTAAACCCCAACTAGCAATGTCGTTCAAAAGCCTTTAGCACGGCAAGATAAAGTTTTATTTCCACCCTTACAAGTTTTGGCATTGTGAAAAGTTTCTTAAAAACCGTAGAAAAAAAAGAATTTAAAATTGTGTGGTCCAAATTTTATCTCATTTCAGTGAAAGCAACCCGAAATAAAGTAAAATAGCAGAACTTATTGAAATTTGTTGTTAAAATAAAGGTCGTTAATTTGACTTAATTGTATTCCTTTCACGCGTTTTGAATATCCCAGACATAAGACACTGTTACAAATTCAGGCATATTTTATTATATAGAATTGACAGCATGGCGCTCAATTAAAAAATTCAACTGCGAAAAGATCTTGTGGCTCATAGATTAAAGTTTTTTTTTATATAAATCCGTTATCAAATAGGCATTATTTGATAACGAAGCGCTTCCAATGCAAATAAAGAAGCGCTTCTTTCGTGTGCTCTTAGAATTAATAAATTCATGCCTTCTTAGGCACTAAGAAGCGCTTTTTGTATGTTGACAACATTAGTGTTTCATGGTATGCATACTTTATTGCTTCATTGTAAGCATTATTCACTGCTTCAAAAAAAGCATTCTGGGAAGCACGACAGAATGCCTTCCCTAATTGATTTATAGTATGCAAGGCGTTGAGGAGCTATTTTGGAAGCATACAAATCTAGTTACTGCTTACCAAATCCAGGTTATTTTTTGCTGGGATATGTCTACCAAAAAATTATGGTTTCTTTATATTTGACCACGCCTATGTCGTCTACTATTTGTTGAAATATATGAAAAATTATATTTGCCGACATTGGGTTCAAACGAACAAGAAGTACACACAATTACATTCCAATAAATATATTATTATTTTATTTTTATTTTCGCTTATATTGGAAAAAATGGTCACAAGAACACCAAAACTACAACAGTCCATTAAAATGTCATTCGAACTAGCTTTGCAAAAACATTTGGTGGTTTTGTTTATCTAATAATTAACTCTCATTTCGCATTGGAACCTATGAGGCTAACATTGAAGACCTAAAAATTTGTTGCACAGTGTAATTAATCACTTTTAGAATAAGCAATGTGATTAAATCGTAATCTTATTTACCGCATTTATATGAAACATGTTACAAATAATACAACATCATCAGTATTCGTAATACCTTTATCTGCGATAAATCAAATGCCATCCTGTTATTTTGGGAAAACCTTCTTATCAACAACTTCCCTTTTTAAGGATTCTTTGTAATCTTATACGGAATTAACAAAAAACTCCAAATCCATCATTTATTTCTTTAAAAGAAGTTGTGCTAGAAATTTCTTATATACAAAATAAAAACAATTTTTTTTTTTTTCATTTTACTATTGACCCTTATAAATGTTAAAAGTTAAGCTTGTTTTTCTTTACTTCGATTAATACCTTATCAAAGTTTAGGTTCTTTTTAAAGATTTTGTAGCCTTTTTCTTTGACAAAGGATATTTTGTAACAAATCTAACTAATTAATAAATAAATGTCAAAAGATTTGTTGTTCTCCATATTCTTACAGTGTTGTTTATACTGTTTGACTAAACCGAAATCATTGATATCAAATCTTTTTTGGGATATAAAGGACAAACAAAAACTGAAATGTAATGTACAGATTGTTACACTTTGATATGGTTTAATCATATGAATGGACAGGAAAGCAAATGCTATTAGTTATACTAATGTTATTTAATGATCAAAAGGAATTTATAAAAAACAAAAAAATGGTTTGTTAAAGATTATGGAATATTTTAAAGAAATTTTAATTTTTGTCAAAAATTAAGTTTTTCTTTAAACTTTTTTCTTAATTGATTGACCTTACCTAAAGGGAATTGGAATTGACCTTACTGAAACGGCAGCTAGAAATATGATCTTTGCATTAATCTTGGAAATGTTAATAATAATTTTTTAAATATCTCAATTAGGCAATGAAAATGAAAATTATTCAAGTTCAAGGCCATTCTCTATATTTCTTTATTAGTTATTGTCCTAACAAATAATCTGTAGAGTTTTTTGTTTTCAAATTTATTATTTGACCCTTTCAGGAATGTATCGATAGATCTATTTTGGGAATTTTCTAGGTTCCCATCATCAGAACACGTTTTGAAAGCGGTAACAATCCCATGCCAAACATCAAACATTCATATAAACTAGTTTACTCACTACATGAGAACTAATAAATGAGCTTGAAATTAAAGATTATAACCATTGATAAAAAAATATATTGAAAACTTGTTTGTTATGTGCAAGGTCCACCTCTGGTGGATATTCAATACAATTTTTTGTTTTTTTCTCCTTTTTATTTTTTGTTTCGTTTATAAACAAAACAGGGGAGAAACTAGACTGCACTTCGTCTTTTAAACAAGTTTGATAAAATTTTTATTAAAAAATATAAATTATGTTTTTTCGACCTTTAATTGTGCAATGAAAATTTAAATTATTCAAAATTATTATAAAAAAACATAATTTTTATTTTTTAATAAAAATTATATCAAACTTGTTTCTCAATTATGAACATAGACCATTTTCAAATAATCCGCCTTTAAAATGCCCTCTAAAAACTAGTGGAAATTTCTCTGAATATCTCCATCGAGTATACAAAATGAACAACAAAAATGTACTTAACTGAGATGAAGTTGTTAAACACGCGAATGAGGAAAAAGAAAAAAAAAAATGGAGATATTTTGACGAAAAACTGAGTTTAATATCACTTAATATCACTTATATGTATTTCACAAGCAAACAATGAATACCCAGCCTGAAAATTACGAACGGCAAAGCATTGGCCCAGTGCTTTCAACGGTGGTATGAGCGTTGGCAGAGCGTTGGATTTCTTAAGATTTAAGTGATTTGCCAACCCCAAAATGATAACACCGGGCAGGGCTTGGCCGTTAGTTTTTTAAAACGTTGGCAAAGCACTGGCAATGAGCGCTTTGCCAGTACCAAAACCATAATTTTAAAACGTTGGCAAAGCATTGGTATAACAACCAATAAACTTGAATAATTTTCATGTTAGAAAGTGTTTTGCAACCGTCAGATAATGACAATCGTAATTAATTTTTATATTAATTACTGTATAATATTCCTTTAGTTAGTCTCTTTACAGGAAGAAGAAGAAGAACACATTTTTATTGAAAAATTTTACGGACACAAGGGATACACCAGACTGCCGCAGTTTCGTCCCCCTCCTGGGACTCGTCAGTGGTTAATTTATGTGTCAATTGAACAAAGTATTTTTTATATTGTTAATTTGCTCTATATGAAAAACTTTTTATTTTTTTTTTGGTGTCGTACTGGTATTTGAACTCACAGTCTTAGCATCAAGCTATGCATCGTAATCTCACCTCTTAACGAGTTGAGCCACGGTCGACACAGCGATCACTGTGGCTAAAGTGGAGTAGTGTAGTGTGTGACCACGTACACACAAGTATTGTTTCGATCAGAAGAGACAGAATTAAATAATACCAATGCACAATTCATTTCTCAACTAGAATGCTTTTTCTTCTTAATCCTATCTCTTTTTCACAAGTAATTATCACGTTTTATGATGCACTTTATTCACATAAATCAAAGGTCGTAAAAAACATAAAGGTCATTGCACAATTAAAGGTCAGAAAAAACATAATTTTTATTTTTAATGAAAATTATATCAAACTTATACTGAAATATTCTTTGGGAAATATTCAAGAAACCTTGGATTCGGGAGTAGTTTTTCGTATGTTAACATTTCTGGGTTCTAGATTACATCCATTCATCCTGACAATGTTTGTTTACACGACAATGACAACACTATGATATTAAATGAAATTTTTAGCACAAAACGTTCTAAATACAAAGTTTTATTCATTCAAAAGGCAATATTTTCAAGAAAGTTAGCGATTCGTTTAATTATCCAGTATCATCAAGAGATGATTTACAATAATATTTAAATAAGTATAAATATGGTAGAATTTAAGTGTATTCTTACTACACTTAAAAAAAAAAATATTTTGTAAAGTCAGCAAAAAATTTTGCTGAGTCAGCAAAATTTTAGTCAGGAGGATGCTAGCAAAAAAATTGCTAATGGTTGCAAAATCTTTTGCTGAAAATCAACGAGCTGATTTTAAGCAACAAAATAAGTAGATTCAGCAAAAGTTTTGCTAACACTTAGTAGATTACAAATAAAAAAGCGTTGGTAAAAATTAATAAATTTTTTGCTGAATTTTAGTAGACTGAAAAAAACGCAAAAAATTGTAAAAAAAATTGTAATTTAGTTAATATATTTGCTGAAAATCATAAAACATATTTTTGTGATTCTTTTAAAAATAATTTACAATAATTACGAAATATAAAAATTTTCATATTCCCACATTGACGACATGAATTAATTTAATATCTGAAAATATATAGAAATAAATATATATAACATAACAAAAATTTTCTTTCAACTACTTACATCAATGGTTGTCTTAATGATGCTATCTTTTCAATGGCGAAACTGCCGAAGATAATTCTAGAAACGAAACGAAAAAATAAACAAAAACAAACGAAACGAAAAAAAACAACCCTTTTTTTGCAATAAGAAAAAGGGACCATACAAATCTACCTAAGATGTGTGTCTTTGTCTTTCGCTTTACTCTGTCTACATGTCTGTATATGTTTTTTTCATGGTTGATTTTTTTACTTGTCTTGTTAGAGTTGTACTCCTCTTCTCTACTACATCTTGACATGCCGCGACATCTGCTTATCAGCACAATTTTTTTAGCAAAATTAATTAGGAAAACATTAGTATATTAGTAAAGCATTAGTATAAAACAGTTAAGTGCTGAATAAGTATAACAAAAATTTTAGCTGAAAACACGATTTTAGCAAAAATATTTGCTAAAAAATAGTATACCTGATTTACAAGACGTTTTACTAACTATTCTACTAACTTATTTTTTTGAGTGTACTGTAAATAATGATAGCAATAAATAATAGCAATAAAGTATGTAAAATAAATTTCAAAAATACTATTTAATTGTTATTTTTATTAAAACCTGATAACTTATTTAATAACAAGTACATGCATTAAATTTCGTTTTTATAAACGATTGTAAATTTAGTAAATCGAGCTTTTATTATACTAACGTTTGTTAATTTTGTAAATAACTACTAGCAATGGACTTTTTGCCAATGTTGGGAAAGCGTTCTAAGCCAGTGCTGTGCCAGTGCTTTTTTATTTGTACGGTTGTAAATTTTGTAAATCAAGAACGGGCAAAGCACTTTTTAGGAAAGTTGGCAGAGCCTTCTAAGCCAGGGCTGTGCCAGTGCTTTTATTATTTTTACTGTTGTAAATTTGGTTAATTAAGTACTGGCAAAACACTTTTTACTGACGTTGGTATGGTTTATGTTAGTTACAACTTTTATATGCTGCAAAGATTTTAAAGAAAATTTACAACTTCATGGGTGAACTTATAACTATATCGTCCACTGTATTTAATTTGTTCAAATATACTTTTAAATAGTTTTTGTTTTTGTTAGGATTTTGTATTTAATATTGTAAAAATTTCATTAATTAAAAGTTAGTTTAGTTTTATTAATTCATTTATTCATTACTTCATATTTTAAATCATTACTTTATATTCAAAATTACTATAATAAAATAAAAAAATAATGTGTCACCCCATTATTTTTGCATTGAAATAATAGGAAAATAAACAACTTATCAATGAGTCATTATTATTTGTGTTAAAGTAATGCAGAAAGTAAGCTGGTGTCATTACTTGTGGCCCAAAAAAATATATGTCATTACAGTTTGTACGCTGGGTAGATAAAAGAAAAACACGTGAACCCTATTTACTCTATTTACTCGCAACATTACAAAAAAATCCATTTTAAAACTCTCTTTAAATATGAAATTATTATTATTTTAAAATGATAATTTGTTTCCGTTTTACAAATAACGCAAAAATTTTGTTAAATATCAGTCAAATATATATTGTTTCAACATAATTTTTCAGTTTCCATAATTTATCATATACATATTTGTCTACGACACAAGTGCATTGACTTTTTTGCTCTTCCGTTTCTACTCTTTGTTGTCTGTTATAAATATAAAATTCAATTCATTAAATATTAACATGTTTCTTGTATTCTCTTAACAACTACAACCATAATAATATAAATCTTCTTTATATATTTTACAACAATGCATACACCGTCAGTCACCCAGACATATGAGTGTTATTAACAAATCATTATCACTTATACGTTGTGTAGATTTTATCTGTTGTTGTTGCGAATATGTTGGAAGTTGCTACAAAATAAGCAATTTTGTTAATAGAAATTTATTGTCGTATTTATGGCTGTTGTTATTACAATGAATAAAGAATTTTTTTTTTTCATAATAACAATTTTTTTATAAATACAAATTTACAGCAGCAGTGTTTTTTCTAAACTTCTTGAATAATACACTTAAACGATAGTTTTGGTAGACTTTGATGTAGTAATTCCGAATCTGGTTAGCAAAATGTTTCATTATGTTCAGACCAGGGCGTTATGAATTTAATTTTCCAATAACTCACTTGTATTATTTTTTGCAATAACATATCACAAAAACTGTGAAAATGATTCGAAGGTTTCTTATTTGCAATGATATTTGCAACTTTAAAATCACAAATGTGAAGTTCATGTCAGAAGTTTCCGCTTAAACTTTTTTGAAGTTCGACACATTTTTTTTTGTTTAGTTATACTAAAACCTAATAATTTGCTAAAATTTTAATGTAATTAGACCATTAGGATGGAAATCTATTATAAAGGTCACATGCTTTTTAAAATTTTACGTGTTTCGCGGATATTATAAAAAAAAAAACTTATATTATAAAAAAAAAAACTTATTATGTATACGAGTATTGGCAAAACAACGTGAGCATAACATAAAAAGCATTTAAAAATATGTTGTTCAGTAATTATGGTCCACTAATGCAACTTTAATTTTATGAAAATGCATTTTGAGAAAATGCCCTTCATGCGGGAGGTTTTGCTTTAAAATTAAACGCAAAATCGATACAATATTACACATCACGTGGTGATAGATAAAAGTGTTCTAGATAAAAAAGTTTTAACCCCAATGCATACTTTATGTCTAGATCTATATAATAACGTTACTGACAGACTAGCTGATTCACTGACTGACTGACTGACTGACTAACTGAAACAACATCGCCTAGCCTGTGTAAGTCAATCCTGCGTATTAGACGTCCGCTAAGATGGGAGTTTAGGAAATTCCAGCCGGGAGGGACAAAAGGGGAAACATCTCTTATGTATGCCATTTTCGGATCAAATGAGAAGTGATGTTTAATTATATATGAGATACTATATGTAATCATATATGATTATATCGTAACTTTTTTCGTTGGGCTTTTATATTGTATCACATGAAGCAACGTGTAACGCTACATTTTTAGATTGGCTGACAGTTGACCCTATCAAATTCCTACAAATTCACATCTCTTTTTAACCATCTGGAAGCAACAATAATATTAAAAAAATTTCACAAACGATATAAAGTTTGTTCGCTTACGCAAAAATTTGTACAAATTTGTACTGGAAGGTGTTCGTTTACACAAATACTCAGCACAAAATAGTAAAACAAGGGAGTAAAGTGACAGGTTGATGCCAAAAAACTTACAAGTTTTTATTGGATAAATTTTTTCCAGTAAGAATTTGTAAGAATAATAAAAAGAATAAAAACAAAAAACTAATATAACTGTAAAAAATATTACTTGAGCCAGAGTACAAACTAAATTTTTTTATATAAATAGAACATTTTTGGTCTTCAAAGTTTAGTAACGTCTTGATGCTTGTTAGGAACAGACCTAACCACGTGCTTGTTTACTAAGAAGACAAGAATGGAGCAAAATTGATTATTAACAGCTTTTTTGTTAAAGTTCTGCCTATTATGGAGGCTCTAACTTTTCTAAAACTTCGGGTTCTGATGAGATCTTTAGCCAGATCGAAATACTAGTATCAACCTAGCTAATATGTTTGATTTGATTTATTTTTGTAAATATACAGAGCTTGAAAGCTCGTTATAAATTTAAAAAAAAAAAAAAAAAACATGATTGATCTAATATGCTTATATTTTTAGTAAACAAAAACAAAAACAAATATTAAATTAAATTATAATTGTTTATGGATATAAAGTGCAAAATATTAATGAATTAACTGTGGAAGAAGTTAAAAAACATTCTAAATTATTTCTGGTCGACTATTTCAATTAACTTGTACAAGGTGGCGCAAAAATAACCTTCCGATGTTAGTTGGCTGTAATTTAAAAAAAAAATGAAAAACTTTGATTCTTCTTGTGGATTATTTTTATTTGGTATTTCAATTTTTTTTTACATCAAGTCGAGAATATGATGTCATGTAAATGGCCGCCGCCACAGTTGATTGTCATTTGAGCCCTTTTTATGGCATTTTCCATCACTTTGGCCAAACCTTCCGGCGATAGGTCCTCACATTCTTGACGGATATTGTCTTTAAGAGCTGCAAGAGTCTGAGGCTTGTTGACATAAACCCGCGACTTCAAAAAGCCCCACAAAAAGAAGTCTGGAGCGGTCAAATCAGGCGATCTTGCTGGCCAGTGCAAATCGCCCAAACGGGAGATTAGGCGCCCGGGAAATGCATCCTTCAGCATATCGGTTGTGGCACGTGCAGTGTGTGCCGTTGCACCGTCCTGTTGGAACCACATGTTTTCCAATCCCAATTCATCAAGTTGCGGCAAAAAGAACTCGTTGATCATTGCTCTGTAGCGCTCACCATTCACAGTAACCGTTTGGCCCGCGACGTCTTCGAAGAAAAAAGGTCCGATGACTCCTCCAGCGAAAACAGCACACCATACAGTGACTTTGAGCGGGTGTAATGGCTCTTCGTGGGTTACACGCGGATTTTCAGTGCCGCAGAAGCGTAAATTTGCTTATTTACGTACCCGCTAAGATGGAAATGTTCCTCATCACTCATGATTATTTTTGATGAAAAATCATCTTCCTCTTGGTGGTGATTAAGGATTAAGTCTGGACTTTTTACGGAAACATCTTCAAATCTTGTACCAAAATTCGCTGTAAAGACCGTCGACTGATACCCATTTGCGTGGCACGTCGTCTGGTCGATGTCGACGGCGCTTCCATGACATCCTCGGCTACAGCAGCAATATTCTCTGCAGAACGGCTACTCCGGGGTCTGTCACGCCTGGCAGCATCTCGTGTTGTGCCAGTCTCTTCGAGGCGAGCGGCTAAACGTCGCAGTGTTTCACCAGTAGGCGTTGGACGGCCAGGAAATCTGCGACGAAATTCACGTTGTGCCAAAGTCACCGACCGATTATTGGTCAAATAAATAGTCACCAATATTCCGCGTTCTGCAGCAGTGTAGCGTAACATTGTTTATTAACGTGTATTTCGCATGTGTTTACTACACAAATGTCAAACAGAACTGACATTAGGGGCCAATCACAAAATTTATAGCATTTTCTGATAGGAGGATTACTTTTGCGCCACCTTGTATCTTTTCAATAATGACCAGTTAATATTTGTTATTTAAAATCAGCTGTTTTATATATTTTTACCAATTCTTACAAATTTTTCGTTCGTTTACCGTTTTGTAAATTTGTTTTACTCTTTGTAATTTTGTTAATGAGAAATTTTTACTGGACTTTACTGTGAAAGGAATCTAACAGACTTAGAGTTTTACAAATATTGATATTACATTTATGTCATAAATAAAAAAAAAAAATAATATATATGATAATGTGTCCCCATTTTTTCCTTTATACTACTTTGTTACATTTCTGTAACGAATAAAATAATATTTCGCGAGTTTTGAAAGAAATCATACATGAGACTAATTAATTAATGATTTCATTACAATTTCATTGAGATCAGCTGTAATTAAATTATTTTCAGTATTATTTTCATTGATAATGATTTTAAATTTCAATTAAAGGAAGCAAATTTCAATTGACAGAATAAAAATATAAAAATATGAAAGATTCCGATAGATTAATTTTTTATGAAAAAACCACATGGTCTCTCAATTAATTGTTTACCCAAATACGTACGTGAAAATACGAATTTAATCTCTCCGATAGAATGGAGCATTGCTCCACAATGAAACCGCATGGAATGAAACGGGGAACGATTGAAATCGGAACACTTAACACATTTCTGTTGTCCGAAGTGTGTGTTTTTGTTAAGGCGTGCAAAAATTGTATCCGTTTTGCAATATCTCGCTTAGTTTTCGAGATAACAGCCATTTTACAAAATGGCGATATTTTAATATATATTTTTTAATTAATATACCCTTATAATATTAATAGGCTAGGCCCGAGAGAGATCCCCAGTGTTCAATTCAAAAAAAAAAAACAGCCGAATGGTGATTTAATTTTTTTACTTATTTACGTGATAATACAAACATAAACATATGTTATCGGATAATAGAAAGTTAGTTCCTTGCTCCATTTCGTTTCCCATATTCAGTGTTATAGTTTAGAGTGCCAGACATACAATATGTTTTCTCTGTTTTACATAGTAAACAAATGGTTACGGATTTGCGTAAAGTTAATTCTGTTTAGTATGTAAAACAGAGACAACATATGGAATGTCGGTTATATTTTTACACATTGTATGGAGTTACATTCCGTTAATGAAACGTATCCGCTCGAGTTATTAAGATTTAAGGGGCCAACACGAAATCTATTTTTGGCTTTTTTGATAAAATCTAATACGATTAAGTATAAAATTCTCTACTTTTTAATAAAATCTCAAGTCCTGGCAATTAATGTTTGTTCAGTTTCCTTTAATTCTTAATATGTGATTTTCAATTGAAGGGCTTATTGTAAAAACTTGATAAGCCAAATTTATTTTTAGTTTGTTTTCGCCTTTTAAAGGTTGAAAGTATGTAAAAAATATGACTTTTCTAGGACATTTATACTCTAGACACTTTCAATAATTGACTAAGTAAGATTCTATCAAATATTAATCAATGGATCTCTAGAAAACAGCGAAAAATCGCAAAAGAACAAATGTGGCTTATCATGTTTTTACAATAAGCTCTTCAATTAAATATACAGATGAAAAATCATTGCTACTACTGAGAATTATATGCAAGCAATAACATCCCATAATGACTACATATTCAAGTACTTAAGTTTAACAACTAAACGTCTAAGCATCGTTACTGCATTCGTTACTTGGTTAGCTTTAAAACTACTGCATTTAAACATTATATATACACATACACAAACTCATGCTTATAAACTACACAATACAACAACAGTTTTTCAAACACATATAAGGAATACTCGTCGTTATTCATTCACCTTTCTGTAAACACACTAAAATTGAGACAGTTATACATGACTGTTTACATGTTGGTTTTATGTGTGTGTTTGTACTTTTCTATCACAAACGATGAAAATGTAATTTTTTCATTATTGTTTTTGTCAGTAACAATTGTTTGTCTAATAAAGTATTTTTTTTTTGTACTCTCCTTTGTGAAAGCATCCGCCTTGTTTCCTTTTATTTCCGCCAGGTTTTTTATAACCCCCACACCGCTCATTCACTTCCTTGTGTCTGTTGGCGGATGTAGAAAAAAGAGATGTTATAAGGAAAAAATATTGACTAATAGAAAAAAATTAGTAAACATTTTTGCTTAATCTACTAAAAATTACTTCAAAATAACGTTGCAGGAAAATTGCTACAAAGTAGCATTTTTTTATTTTATGCAAAATCTTATTACAGTAATAATAGCAAAAATGAACATGTTTAATCAAAAATGAACATGTTTAATTTCTATATTTGAAACTAAAGTTTACTTGACTTTTGCCAATTTTGGAAATGGTAAATTTTAAAACGCTTGTAATCAAAAAGCTAATTTTTTTTTTTGAAAAAGTCTTGATAATATAAAATACCCCAAAAGTTCTCAAAAGGTATGTTTTCTGCATTAAGCCATTCTAACGTCTTTTTAGCATAATGACAGCTTTGCTAAATCTGGCCAAAATAATATGACGTCTTCAGACTGTGTATCTCTGATAAATTTCTTCAGTTTTCCTGAAATATTTATTAATGTAAACATCAGAGTTTTATAGTCATAGCTTTGGAATCCTGGATGTAAAGTTGTGATATAACTTTTGCCGAACTGGCTGATCACACTAGTAATTTTGGTTCAAATTTCAATTTGACCGAATTCCGTAAATTGTCGGGAGTTTTTTTCTAATCAGAATAAAATCCAAAATTACTACTTCCTTTTTTCCAAGTAAAAGAAAAGTATTTTTCATCAGCAAAATTATTTGAAAATTTTTTTCATTAAGTTTTTTCCTGTTGTTTGCATTTTTTCGGTATTTCTGCCAATTGGTTTTTACTATATTCGGGTACTGGCTTCTGGTCCATTTGGAGAAAGATGTTGAGAAGTTTTTACTTGGATATGCGAAAGTTTATTGCTAACTTACGATTTGATGCCCCAATTTGATTAACCGCTGATTTTTTCAATTTAACAAGCGCAGCTGCGATCAATTTGTTTGGACTTCATTACTTTTTTTTATCCCGGTTGATGCCACTCCATTCTCAAACCGTTTTTCATAAAAAAATAAATTTTACGTAATGGCCCAATTAATTTGCCACCCAGATCGTATGATTTAACCACATTGGATTATTTTATTTAGGGTTATGTTAAGTCATTTGTCTACGTCGATAAACCACAAACAATTGAACACCTGGAAATCAACATTCGAAGAGTTATCGGCGAAATACGGCCGCAAATGCTGCGAAAAGTTGTTGAAAATTGGTGTTCCAGATTGCGACTTCAACGCGCCAGCTGTGGCGCCAGAAATCAGATATAAACATTAATTTCATAAAATTTTTTTTCCAATAAAGCCCGTTTCATTGATATTAAAAATATATTTCCTTGTTTTATTATGATTTAAACTTGTGTCACTCTATAAAAAACACCCGATATTTAGCCAAAGTTTTGCGTTTTTAGCAGAGTAAATTGCTATTTTCAAATAACTAAAATTCAATACAAATATAACCAAAATTTTGTTAATTTATCAGTTTTATTTTTGCTCTTCTTATCTCACTTAAATTTACTAAAAAGAATTTTTAGAATTTTTTCCTGAAATTTTTCACTGATTGAATGCCTCGATCGTACCTTATTCGATCGCGGCATTCAATCCATTTTTAGAAATTTACATGAGATGATAAAATCCTGGGAATCTATTTTAAAGTCATATTTTTTTACTGTTTTTGATCATAGTTCGATAATACAAGTCTAATGGTATCCGCGTAGAAAATGACATAAATATTAAAATTACCCTGATGTTTCAATATTTTTTATTGGTTTTTAGATAATTGAATTAATTATTTGCAATTTCAAAGGGAATTTGTTAAACTGTTTTAATTACTCATGATGGATTTATAAAAAACGTTTTAAATTAGTAAATTTAGTAAATTAGGCTCACCTCAATATTGCACTTTTAAAAAAATTCACTTTCAAATACGCTTGAAAATTTTTAGCAATATTTCTTTACTGGATGATGTCTAATGGCTATAATGTCGTTATATGCAACAAAACGCGTTTTCAAAAAGTTGTCATTTATACACTTGTTCGAGCGAGGCAGTGAATTTTTTGCAGCATTCTCTGCTATTTTTACAGGTTTATTTTTCTGAGTGTTCTGCTGTGGGAATAGGTTTTGTTATCTGTGTATTTGTATTTGGTTCATTTTTCATTCATTCTTACTCTGAATGTTTAGCTGATTGTGGTTTACCTATGAATGCTGCTCTTTCTTTGCAACAATTTATTTTTTTACAATAAACTATTCTTCATATATTTACTTTTATTTTCACTTTTTTACAAAGTGTTTATGTAGTTGTATTTGTATTTAGATGCACGACATTTGAAGTGTTTAGCAAGCAATACTATTGTTGATTACTACCACTTTGATACAAGAATATAGCAATTAATAAAATGTTAAAGTGAAGCAATTGTCATAGATGACTTGGGGTTTAGTAGTAACTGTCTAAAGTTTCGTACTTTTTAATGATTATTTAACACGGACTTTAGACAAATTATTCCCGGACTTCGGAGGGTTTCCTCTGAAACCATTTATTCATTTGTGTGTTTGTTAGAGACATGCATAAAAAATAAAAAATAAAAAATTTTTATGGTGCAGGTTTTATTTTTTATTTTGAGGAATTTCCAAAAAAATGCAAAATATTTAAAAAAAATTTTTTATTGTATGACATTAATAACTTTCTGTGAAATGTATTCGCTAATGTTTAATCATGCTAAATCCATCCACGTTAGTCATTTATCTTTACCGGCGAAATAATCGCGGTTTTAAGTTTAAAGCAACCCGTTGAAAATGTATGTGTATGTATATATCAGATTATTATTATTATTATTATTATAAACCCAAAGCCAAAAACCCTATAAAAGGAAAACAAAATGAAAAAACCGTTTAGTAAATAACAAAAATTAATAAAATAAATTTTAATTAAAAAAATACAAAATAAAAACTTGAAAAATAATTAGTAAAGGTGTTATGATACTTGCTATTTTTTGTATTGGATTTTTTTAGGATTGACTGAAAGAAACAACAAATGCGAGGAAGAACAAGAAATACTTTTTTGTTATTTCAAAATAAAATGTAAACAAAACAAACAATATTGCCCACGTTTTGTTCCCACAAAAACCGTCAAAAAAAGCTTAAAATCGCAAAAAAAAAAAAGTTAAAACCCGCTACTTTCGATCAAAAACTAAAAAAGTTGGCAGCAGTGTTAACATTTAATCTGGAAATGTCAATTTTAAGCTAAAAATTTTTATATTTTTTTTGACAGTCTAAGATTATTTATCGATAACACACGTATATTTGTTTGACATATCAAGATTTTTTATGGTATAATCATACTCTTTACACTTACTCAGTTTTCCTATGCAAATATATTTGCACTGTTCTCCAATATAGAAAAAATACAAAAAATAACAAGTATCATAACACCTTAAGATACATAAACGGTGCTAACGATCAGAATTTGAAAATATAATTAAAACTGGTGATTCACAAAAAAAAGTACACGGCTCTAACATTAAATTTTAGGAAACGGTTATTGTAGTACTAAAAACTGGTACATTGTTTGTTTTTTTTTTATCTAATTTAAAATTTTTTTTTTTTAATTATATTTAAATAATACTTTTTTGTTGTTTTCGTGTTAATATTTTTTGTTTTATTTTTGATATTAATTCGATTACAAAAAAATTAGAACAAAAAATCGGTTATGAATGCATTTATAGTAGTTGTGATTACCGAAACTAAAAAAAAAATTAAAAATTGGTGTACTTCGGATGTGGTAACTGAAAATTTATTACACAACGCATTTACACATTCGTCAATAAACCAAAACTCAGTTCTACCAATGGTTTAGTAATAAAATCGTTAATCACTGTTGTCACAACTGACTTATACTTTTTGCTGCTAACTAACAATTTAATTTAATTTTATCTTTTGAAAGAAGTTGCCAATACCGAATGAGTTCAGAAGATTTTAATTTTATCTAAACTGGCTGGAATAGCCGATTCTAATATATAAGAAAATTATCATTAAGTTGCAATTTAAAATTTTTTGTTACGAATACAATATATACGCTAACACAATTAAAAATCTATATACGTATCTTATCAAATGCATGGTCTTTAATAAAATATTGGCGTTGACTATGGTTTTCCAACTGATTTATTTCCTGTATGTAAAACATTTGGATACATTTAAACTTAAGTAAGACTGTATTTAAAAAACAACTTTATTATATTTATGAAAACCTCGACAAAATACAAACTGTAAATCTTTTAGATATAGTCGGCCATTTAAAAATAAAAATTATGTTGACGATTTTCTTTCTGAAACTTTTTTTATAAAGTTAATTTTAACTATTACATACAACTGACCGATTTCCAAATTCATTAAGTAAACAGTTACGCCATTAATCGATGAATTTTAATCAAACAATTCTTTGAGTAATTTAAAATAGCCAATTTCGAGTAACAACAAAGTCGAACAATTGAGGTCGATTAACCGAGTTAATCGCTTAAATCGAAAAAATGTTTGGTTCCAGTTCAGTTGTTATTTTATTTGATTATGTTTCTTCGATTTTTTGTTAATACAGTTTCTGATAATAAAAATATTCTTCTTGGTTCATTTTGAAAAAAAAAAAATGTTCCACACAGAGACCAATTTCTAACACATCACATATTTTGCACTCTCTTAAGATATTTTTTCAACATCCTAGAACAATTACAGACTTATGCTCAATTGAAAGGTTTGTTTAGATAGACATCAAAATTATAAAACAAAAATTAAATCCAAAAGACCCAAATTTTCAGAAATTGTTAAAGATCTAAAAAGTCTACATAAAATAAAAACGCTATACAATTTTATAACGATTAGATTTTGTTAATTTTGTTTGCATAATTCGGATTCAACTCAATTCATCATCCTCATTTGGTAATACAGTCCGGACTAAGCCTCGGCCTCGTTCACTTTTTTTTTCAATTCGGACCTAGTTAATTACATTAATTGATAATTTAAAAATAATACAAATAATACCAAAATATACATCAGCAGAAGCTGCAAAGAATCTTAACGAAACGTCGGGTAAAATAATGAAATAAATATTTTTCACTTGTATTAGAAAACACCTTAGAATGCCGCTAATATATTTCCAAAGAATTAACAAGAAAATTATTGAAAAAGGTCGAGTAATAGATTGTTATATATAAAATTTTGATAGTTTGTGGCGAGTTATTGCAAAAAACATCAAATCGAAGAACAATATGCCTTTCCAAACTTCTATGCATTTGGTGCGGCAATTTTTTTAACGACGGCGAAAAAATAAATTTGATTATTCATATTGTTCTTGAAATTTGACAAAACAAAAAATGCTAAATATTGTATCCCTGATGTTTTCCTCAAATCGAACTTTATTAAAACAGAAGAATCTTTTTAGTTTTGTATTTAATAATAATAACTAACGTGTTTTTTTTTTATTTTGATAAAACATTTCGGAGTTCTTCATTTGGTATTTATTTTGTGTTTAAGCAAAAAACTATAAAAAATTTTTTTAAATGCTTTTATTTATTGTGTATTTATCCAAACTTAAGTCTAGCAAGGCAAAAAAACTAAAAAGATTTCTTTAAAATTTGTTTTAGTTTTTATGGATTTGAGTCCTATATTGTGAAACGTTTTTTGGTATATTGGAATCCCAAAGGGGTCTTGAAAATTGTTATTTTTTTTTTGGAATTGTACTTACAACACTCAGATTTGCTAAAAAAAAAAGTTGCATATATATATATATATATATAATATTAAAGCATGTTTATAATATGCACTGAAATAAATAAAACTAGGGGAGCAACTTGAAAATTCATTAGGTAAGTCCGGAAATATATGGAAAAAAGGTCAAAGATTTGAACTAACTTTTCATGTAGTGCTCAAGGCGTATATTTTGGGAGGGTGGTTTAACTTCTGTTCTTTGGTTTCAGATTAGGAGGTCAAAATACTACAAAGAAGATTTATGAAAAATATGTGCACAAATCTTTAAATTAGCCACATAATTAATACTTTAATGCTTCCTTAAATATCTGCATAACACTTGAAAATCGTTAATTTATAGCGACCTCGGAATATAAACCGATTTGGCTAAACTTTGGGCTGAGCATTACTGAGCACTATTTGAACAGGGGCAGCCTTGTGCAGCTTTAAAATTCTGGTAATAGTGCCTATCGTCGTTTCTCCCAATCCATAAAACCATGAGAAATAATAGGCATCTAAAGACAGTTTCGTTTTTTTCTCCGAAATTTTCCATTTTTAATTTATGTCGAAAATATAAATTTTTTGTGAAATTTCGAAAACAGTATTCAAAAGATATGTTGAGTATCAAATGATATTTGTTATGGAATTTTACCACTTGTTTGAACTTAATGTCCAATTTAAATCCACACTAAAATTTATATTTATTTTTATGTTTGCTCGTATTCAAGAACCGTATTAAATTGACTATTCAAATTTCTCGTTTATTTTTAAAATAATAGCTAATTTTCTTTGCAAATATTTTATAATTTTTTGTTAACAGATGCTCATTTTTATATGCCACTTATCGTTACTGTTATTCTTATTTAGAGTCATATTATTTTTTAGTTAAATTTCCAAACAAGGAATCATATTTATTATGCAAATAAACACAAATCATATGCATAATTGAAGATTTTTGCACAAAACATCCAGAAGGGTTTTACCAAAAAAAAAAAAAATAAACCCTGTGTAAATATTTTCTATGAACATCACATATTGTAAATATGATAATGGTGTTTGGGGAAAAATGAACTTCAAAACGCATAAGCAGCTAATAAAATATTTAAAAGTTCACTTAAAAGGATATACAAAATAAAATAAACATTTAAGCAGGGACGTTGTACGATTTTAAAGAGAAAAGATACAAATATTTTTGGAAAAAAAGATGGAAAATAAAATTTGGGAAGACACTGACTTCTGGAATAAGTTAAATACGACGTAGTATTATTTATATTTATAATGTTGTATATTTACATTAGGGTTATAACATTTGACTTGTTGTCAAATATCCAATTTTTGCCAATAAACAACAAAAACAAAAAACAAAAGCAATACTAATTTTTCGCTGTTTTTAAAAAATTTCCGCATAAACCCTTTTGTAGTTCGATACAAATATTTTATTTATTTCAACTAAAAATTAATATTTCGTTGACATGTTAAAGTAATAAGACTCCAAAAATGCTTATCGATTTTAAACTATATAAAAGTTTTGAAATCTTACTATTTTCTCGAATTATAATGACATCAAAACTCGCAAAACACCTAGCACATTATGTGTAATTTCGTTCCATCAATGAAATTTTAAAAATATGAAAAAATGGACTTTTAGAAATTGCATTGCATGCTGGAAGTTTTTAACCCGAAAAACTATTTGTATTATTATTATCCCAGTGTTGAAAAGCGTTACCATATAAGCGGTTATACCGACCCGAATCTAGGGGAGGAAAAACAGGACATTCGTTTAAGAAAAAATCTTTATGACATGCTTGGAGGGTATTCTTAAAACGAAATGTTATATCATTTCCTTCAGCAACACCTTCTAGGTAGCACAATATATTCCATATTCAAACGGTTTAAAAATAGATTGGCATCAACCGGAATCAAAAAGAAAGGAAGTCCAAAAAAATTGACAGCAGCTGAGCTTGTTAAATTGAAAAAAATCGGCTTTTAATAACATTGGGGCATCAAATCGTAAGTTGGCCAGAAAAGTTAAAGTTTCCATGGAAATAATTTGAAAATTTTTCTTCAAATGAAAGTGAAACTCTACCAGAGGAAGACAGTATCCAAATATAGTAAAAAAAACAATTGGCAGAAATATCAACACAAGACAGACAACTAAGAAAAAACTTAATGAAAAAAATGTTCAAAAAATTTTGTATAATGAAAAATACTTTTCTTTTGATTGGAACAATGAATGTATTAATTCTGGATTTTATTCTGATGACAAGGTACGGTATGCGGCCAAAGCGAAGCTTAAACTAAAAGTAGTAGTGTGGTTCGCCATTTCGCAAAATGTATATCACAACTTTATATCCAGGACATGGCATGGCGGATGTTTGCATTAATAAATGTTTAGTAAAACTGGAAAAATTTATCAGAGGTAGACATCTTAAAGACGACATATTATTTTGGCCAGATCTAGCAAGCTTTCATTATGCCATTATGACTTTTGAATGGCTTAGTGCAAAAAACCATTTTGTACCACAATACGCAAATCCCCCAAACGTCCCAAAAGCAATTTTGGGGACTTTTATGTCAAAAAGTGTACGAAAATGGTTCGGAAGCCAAGTGCACTGCAGAATTGAAGAAAAAAATTAAATGCAGTGTAAAAAAAATATGCATGAATATCGTCCAAAGCATGAATAAAGAATAAAATACGAAGTAAGATAATTTCATTATATTTATATTAATGATAAGCATGCCAAAATTATTCCAGTTCCAAAAACAGATAAGGAATGTCGACCAATTGCGATCCTTCCGTTTCTTTCCAAATTATTTGATCGTCTTTTACATAAACAAATTAATGAATACATACAAATTAATAATCTATTAACTGACCGTCAATCAGGGTTTCGACCACAACATAGTTGTATTACAGCACTATCTGATGTTGTCGAGGATATTCGAAGTAATTTGGATGACAGAAAAAAAAACGTTTCTAGTGTTATTGGATCACTCGAAAGCATTCGACACAGTTGACCAGAATATACTGAACATAAAAAATTAAACATGTTTAATTTTTCCCCAATGTCTGTCAGACTAATCTCGTCATATCTTTCAGATCGATCGCAGTCTGTTGTTAGTAATGGAAATATCTCAAGGCCTCTACAGGTGATAAGGGGTGTCCCACAGGGCTCTATCCTTGGCCCACTATTGTACTCTCTGTATGCCAATGATTTACCGCTACAGCTTCAACACACATATATTCACATGTATGCCGATGACGTCCAATTGTACTTGAGCTGCTCCAAGCCCTCAATTAATTCAACAATAAAAAACCTTAACCATGATTTACATAAAGTTTTTGTCTGGGCTTCAGCTAATGGCTTACGCCTTAATCCAAAGAAGTCAAAGTGTATAATTATATGTAAAAAGTCAGTTAAAATTGATCACGAAATAAATATACTTCTTGATGGTTCGAAAATCGATATAGTAAATACTGTCAAAAATTTAGGTGCGGTATTCAACCAAACAAACACTTACGGTATGCTAAGAAGCTTATGGGGCACTTAATATTTTAAGAAGAATGCTATTGGCAAAAGCGTATCTAATACCAACACTTCTGTACTCGTCTGAAGTTTTCGCAGGATGTAATAGCATCACACAATACATCTTTGGTCTATCAAGATTTGATAGTGTGTCCCGGTACTCTTGTCGTATTTCGGGCATTTCACTGGATAACTACCTAAAGTTTAAAAACTTAGTTTTTCTTCATAAAACATTTTTGACCAAAGAATCCAAATACCTCTTCGATCGGCTAACACTCGCGGTATCACCCAGAAATAATAGTATAATTCAATTTCAACATCGTGATATAGCTTCTGAATAGCAGTTCTTCATTTTAACAATACATCTCTGGAACCACATTCCATATGATTTGCAAAAAAACGTCAACGCAATAAAATTCAAAAAATTACTAAAACAATATTATTTCTGACAATTTAGATTAATTATTAATTATTTTCTTTGTTTTGGTTAAGTCCTAATTTTTAACACAGAAACTTATTTATTTATAATATTCTTTTTTGATATAATTTTAAAACATTTTTTATTATCTTTTTCATTTTTATTTATTAATTTTATTTATTTTATATTTATATAATATTAATATAGTTAAATTTAATTTAATCAAATATTATTTCTCAGATTATTGTACTAAATTCAACTCTAACTTGTCTGATTCTAATACTGTAATTTATATCTTGTTGTATTAGAAAATCAAATGTTTTAATAAAAATACAAAAACAAATATGGCTAACGCATATTTTTATGTATTAAATTAATGCGAAAAATAAATAGTTATTAATATGTTCTTGTTATATATGTTAAAGTAATATAGAGGGTAACCTGGTGTCATTGATGCTAGTGAGAAAAATTATGACATTTCATTACCTTTTCTGCACTGGTATATTATTGCACATTACCGCAGCAAAAACTTTAATTACCAGGTAAGTGGTTATATAATGCAAATAAATAACTCAAGACATTTTAATTCGGTTGCAGCACTAGTTTTTTTTATTTGACGAGTTCGATTTTATAAGCTGACAAACTTACCCGCGACAACTTATTTCATTACAAATATAATGTCTCTTTGTCATCTACATATTTTTTAATTAGTGTAAGAGTAAGTCACATTATTTACAAACTTCTAACCAGATATTTTGCTAGTTGCTTATAAGCAAACGAATAACTAATTTTTAAAGTAACCACTTATATTTTTGTAATTCATCGGGTAAGCGAGGGTACAAATTTTGTGCGTTTTTTCATGAAGTAAATATGTTAAACTACTTTCAAAAACGATCTCGCCGAACAAAAGAAATTAGATGTGACGCAGAATTATATGCAGTTGTCCCTAATTCTACTGCTTGTTATTTCGATATTGGTAATAAGAACCTATTGCAAAGAATTTTCTGGGACGTAGTTATAATTAAAAATTTAGCAAAAAAAAAAAAATTATAACCCTAATTAACATCCATTTAAAAAAAATATATTAAAGTCTTGATATAAACACAATTTAAATGTAGGTATATTTTTGTTTGTATTAACTTTACACATTTAGTTTAATTTAAAACTTAAATGTGGGTTGAACCATCTCAACTCAACTTAAAATATGACTGTTTCCAAATTTGCTGAAATTTGGCAGGAATAAAGTGTATCAGAGAACTAAGAAAAATCCGAAATTTAAGTTCGCTGACACTTCTGGATCCGGAAATATGAGGTCTTGAATATCGGAAAAAAACTATAAAAAAAACTATAAAAACTAATAAAAGTTATATTTACTTAATTATCATTTTCTTGAAAAGTATTATAGTTACGCAACTTATGAAAGGTTATTAATTTACCTTTAATTTGATATACAACATGATTTTTTTTTTTGGAAAGGTTAAAGGTCGTATCTATTGACCTATAATTCGGAAGGCTATATCTTTAAAAACGATATTTTTAAAAATCTGAAAAAAATGTATGTTTAAGATTGGTTCCTTCCCTAAAGTTACGAAAAATTTCAGAGTGGAGGTATTCTTTGATCCAGAAATATTAAAGATAGAGTAAAGTTAGGTATTTTACAAGGAAATTTAAACTATATAGCAGAAAGCACGTACATAGGTTAGCGCCGATTACGATGATATTTGTATATGTTATAACGCATTAAAAATTAATAGTTTTTGTTAAGCTGCCAAGCTCACATTTAGGTGTTAAAAATCGGGGTCCAATATGACCCCATTTTTCTAAGGTTTGCGTTTTTTTATATATTACAAAATATCGAATTCAGCTTAAATTTGCTTCATACAGGGACCGTTCTAAGACTGATATCAAATAAAAGAAAATGGAAAACTAAAATCTAGATGACACATGAATTACATACATCTTTTTAAATAAAATGTCTACAAATTTAAAACAAGATTTGCCATATAAACGTTTTATTAAGTAATCAAAATATGTTTGTTTTTATTAACATACAAAAAAATAATTTGGAATGCTTTATTTCTATATTTTAACTTTACATTTTATTATTTAGTTTTATTATAAATGTTTTCAATTACAAACTCGCTATCAGCGGAATAAATTTTAGCTTGTAATTGTGTTTTTGAAATTGCTATGAAGCTGTGCAGCTTTTGAGTTCCCGGAATGGTACGTAATCCTATAAATCAATCAGTTAGGAATTTCTCTTCTTC
The DNA here is from genome assembly GCA_021234595.1 of Delia radicum. Taxonomy (NCBI): domain Eukaryota; kingdom Metazoa; phylum Arthropoda; class Insecta; order Diptera; family Anthomyiidae; genus Delia; species Delia radicum. Next base: position 86,648,116 of record CM037854.1, read on the forward strand.
TTAATGATATTTTTCCGTTAAATATGCAAAGTTACAGTTCTTAAGAGTTTGCTGACACCAATTATATAAGTGGAGAGGAGTAGTTATCTGATCTTCGAATGGATGTTGCGAGCTGGCTCTTCGTGCTTTGTTAAATATCTACCTTTACTATGTGATTAATATTTCTGGATACAAGAATACCTCCACTCTGACATTTTTCGTAACTTTAGGGAAGGAACCAATATTAAACATATATTTTTTCAGATTTTTAAAAATATCGTTTTTAAAGATATAGCCTCCCGAATTATATGTCAAGAGATGTGATCTTTGACCTTTCCAAAAAAAATTCATGTTCTATATCAAATTAAAGGTAATTTAATAACCTTTCAAATGCGACCTTGATGAGTAGCCTACCTATAATACTTTTTAAGAAAATTACAATTAAGCATGTACAACTTTGTAAATTTTGACATTTTTTTACGATTTTCAAGCCTACATATTTCCGGATCCAAAAGTTCCAGTACCCTGAAACTTTGCACTTATTTTAGTTCTGTAATAATCTGTCTTCATACGAAAAATCATAAAATTTGGAGAAGGTAGTGTACACCCATTGGTTGATTTGACATGGAATTACACATGTGTATTTTTATTTCGGTTTTTACAGTGTTCCATTACTGATACCGTTTACTTGCTGTATTAACTTTCCAACAAGAAATTTTATTTACCTTAATAAATTAAAGTTTTGGTTCTATTTTCAATAATTTGGTCATAGTGATATAAGGGTAAAAATTGTATTTTTCCAATTGTGTTGTTATCCATTTTTTTTCTTATTAATTTGTGTTTCGGTTTAAAAATTCCATATTTTTTTAAGAATTGATCAAAAATTGGTTTCTTGTTCCCCACATTTTCAAAAATGACAAACACTTTTTTCCAAATATTAAAAAAATAAAGATTATCTCCGAACAAGTTGAAAAATTATCATTTTCAAATCGATCACTTTTGAAATTTCAATGCCAAATATTTCGTATTGTTTTAGATTTAAAAAAGATCAAAAGTTGTAAATCGATCTTCCTAATTAAACCAAAGCAATTAAAGATGATTTCAATACTCTTCCTCGTTATTCACTTTTAAAATTCTTAATTTTTAATAAATCGTTCAAAATCAAAATCGATCGGTTTTTATCACTTGCCAGTATAGTTGCTTAATATTTGCTATTACTTTGATGTTTTACTAGTACTTTTAATAGGGACTTTAGAATGAAAAGTTGATTTTATAAAAGTAGATTAACTGCCTAATTTCAGTGCAAATATAACCCTATAACGAATAACTTCAATCACACTACATAGTTTTAATAAAGTTGTATGAGTAATATATACAGTATTAAATTAATAACACTCATACAACACGTTGTCTCATGTTTTTTTTTTTTTTTTTGATTTACACGGAATTTCTACAATCAACCCAAATCTTTGGCCTAATTCGAAAAGTATTGGCAGAGCTTTGTTTTTTCAATATTAAGCAAAAAAAAAACAGTCGAGGCACGCCCACTCCACCCTTTTTTGGTAGCCCGAATAGTTTACGAGGAAATTCGAATATTAGAATTTTTTTTTAAAATATATTTTTGTTCAATGTGTTGCGTCTATTATTATTTTTTTTTTTTCAAAATGGTTTTGTGACATTCCGAATACATAATCAAGAAAATCTTTCCTGGTTTTCGCCTTTTCGGGTAAGAGCTTGTTATAAACAGTAGCTTTCATCTGTTAGCGTTTTACTGAAAAAACGAAACGTATAAAACTTCTTCATATTGGTCATATATTTCTTGTAGTTTATATACATTTAAACATTAAAACTATCGCAATAAATAACAAACACCTTGTGAAAAGAAAAATCGCAAGGCAAAAAAAAACTACTTTATTTATAAATACTTCATTGTAGTTTTAACGGTAGAATTTGTTGCTTAAGATGAGTATAACGAACTTATTTTAAAGACCCAAACTTTAATTTTCATAAAAACTATTACTTTAACAAAATTTGCTAATATTTTTTAAATTAATCTACAAAGCTTATAAAAACAAATTTCTACTGTCCCAGGTTATTCATCATAAGCGGGTTATACTGTTTATATATATTTTTTTCAACTATGTATTACTTTTCTGCCATATTTTTGTAAAACTCATGTTTTATGTAATGTTCATATAGCTGCTTAAACTTTCAAGTACACTTTAAGCTATAGTACTCTCCTTTGTACTTCTCCATTGAGCGAGTTGAAGTAAATATACACTGCGCTTCATAACTATAACCGCACTACAATTTTTTTATCACATTTTAGGTTTAGTGAAACTTTTTGCGGTTTCTTAAAGTTTTTTTAAGGTACTTTTCATTTAGCAAATCAACTTTAAAATTTACGAAACTCGGTATTTCTTGGTATTTTATAACACAGTGACGCAATATTCAACTTTTTGACTCCAAACAAAAAAACACTTATCCCAGCCGAAAGTACTCGATGAGAGGAGAAAAGTAATTTCTGGATTTTGCAAGATTGGTTGCCGATCGTTTTTTATGAGCCTCTATAGTTTTTTCGCCAAATTCGATTTTGAGCACTTTTTTGCAATTTTCTTCTATTTTTCGCATGGCCATAGCTCGAAAAATGCTGTGAATTTTTTTTTGCAGTCTTCAGCAAAGTTGTAGCTCTTGACTCGGCCAACAAAAATGCTGAAAATATTATGTCGGAAAAATTTCATCTTCATGCTCAAAACCCCAAAAATGTCGAAAAAATTACCACTTTTTTCACCGATTTTTTCCGTTTTTCGACTACAGCTCTTGAACTATTGAAAATTTTACCAAACAATCAAGGGAAGAAATGAAAAAAATCAAAAATTTACCATATGCGTTTTCTGACAAACGGTACAAACAAAACAAAATCAAAAATATCAACAACTTCTACTCCAAAGTCCAACATGTAACAACAACTTGACAAACATTAGTATATACATTTACTTTGTTCTTTCGTCAAAAAAATAACAACAACGATTTTGACAAATACGCATTTATTTTGTTGGTTCGTATATAAAAAATTAAAATAAAAAAAAAAATTACAAAAATGTTTGTCAAGGAGTGGTCGTTTATAGGCTACATTTCTTCCCTTGATTGTTCACAGCATTTTTCGAGCTATGGCCATGCGAAAAATAGAAGAAAATTGCAAAAAAGTGCTCAAAATCGAATTTGGCGAAAAAACTATAGAGGCTCATAAAAAACGAACGGCAACCAATCTAGCAAAATCCAGAAATTACTTTTCTCCTCTCATCGAGTACTTTCGGATGGGATAAGTGTTTTTTTATTTGGAATTTTTGTGTTGCACTGTGTAATTAGAGCTGCACTTCGATTTGTTTCATTTTTACGAGATCAAATCGATGGAATCCCCCACCTCTGATTTCAATGAAATTCTCCATAACTGTCATATTTGGAAAGAAAAAAACGAAAAATAAATTTCAGAACCCAGACCCTATCGGTTTTTGAAATATGATATCATGAACATTGTAAAAAAAAAACTTTAAAATTCGACTATCTTAACAAAATTGAATATAACTTTTACACTACACAAGATATAAAATCATTAAGTTAATTTAACAAAATAAGCTTTATATATGTTTTCGCAACTTTTTTTTAAACTTGCAATTGAGATTCGTATCGAAGTGCGGCTATACACTCACAATATTTTAACAGTAACTGATTGTTTTTTATTTCAAAAGTAATCAGTAAACTTTGTTTTTTAAGGACTATACATTTACCCAGCAAAAACACACCTTACCAAATAATGTGTCTAGTAATCCAAACTCGAAGGTTTGGACGTATTACCTATTATATTATATTATAACTATAACTTTTTTTATATGAAATATCTCAAAAGTAATGAGTTATGTATTACTGGCAGTCTTACGTAAATATGAATTATAATGAGTTACATATGAATACGGAATACGGTATGAATTATAATACATCACGAGAAGAGAAAATATAATGGGTCTGAGAATAGAAAAAAAAAATATATATTAAAATTTTTTTGTTAAATATGGTCGAGCCGTTAAATATGGTCGATCCTGGGCCGTCAGATTAACAGGTGACTGCTCTATACCCTAAGCCACCGAGGCATATAACATTTAATAGTTTTAAATATTAAAGAATTTTTATATTATGTGAATTCCTTCAAGATATACCAAAACTAACGCCTTGCCCTTTAGCATTCAAAAAGACGAATTATAATGAGTCTAAATATTGATATCCAGAAAAATTTTATATAATTATATTTGACTGGCAGGATGAATAACGTATTATTGCTCACCAATTAGTTGTAAGAAGTAGTCACTACAAACTAACCCATAAAATAATAAGTAGTCATTACCACGTTTTTACTGGCTAAACTACAAAGAAATATTTTTTAAACTTATTTTACCATTTATTTCAAAAAATAAAATCTACACATAAATACTGTTTTTGTGTACCAGTTTTCAATTAAAATTTTCTTTTTACAAAATCTTCTTGATTTGAAGCAAAAAGTTAGTGATTAGTGTCCGACCGAGTATTCGGATTCGGCTTGGGAGTTTGGCCAAAAAGTGAAGTTCGGCCAAGTTTGGTGTTCGGCCAAATTTTGGCAGAACTACCGAACTTTTTATGATTATTTAATAAAAAACACAAATAAATAACAATTGTGGTTATATTTACTTTTCAGAATTTACAAAAAAACTACCTAAAAAATACATATGATAGAATACCAAAATGTTTTACTAATTTATGTTGCTAAAAATTGTGTTGATTAGCACATCAATAGTGTGAACGACAACCAGACTGAAAGATATACTCAGATTGAATTAGATGTCGCGGCATGTCACGATGTAGTAGTGACGAGGAAAAATATACTAAAAAGTACAACTCTACTAAGACATAATATAAAAAAATCAACCATGGAAGATTTTTGTATCTGTTTTTCTTACATAAAACAAAATTGTGGATTAAAACTACTTAAATTTTGCGTCGACACCGGTTTGTGAAAGTAATTGCCCATTAATTAAATAAAAGGCAAAATAAAATATTTAAATTTAACAAAGATTAAATGTGTATTTGCTAACTAAATGTTTATATATATTAATAATCTTGTGTGGTCAAACTGCATGCAAATATGCAATAAGTAGACAGACTAAAGCGAAAGACAAAGACATACATCTTAGGTAGATTTATCTGTTTCCTTTTTCTTATTGCAAAAAGGGTTGTATATGTTAGATTTTGTTATTTTTTCGTTTCGTTTATATAATTCTCTGCGGTATTTGAGCGTCTTTAAAAGATAGCATCATTTAGACAATAATTGATGTAAGTAGTTCAAAGATAATTTCGTTTATGTTATATATAATTATTTCTATTGTTTTAAGGTATTATGTTAGTTCATATCGTCAATTTGGGAGTATGAACATTTTTATATTTTGTAACGTATTGTAAATTATTTTAAAAAGAGTCACAAAAATATGTTTTATGATTTTCAGCAAATAAATTAACTAAAGTATAATTTTTCTACAAATTTTTTGAGTTTTTTTTTTTGAGTCTACTATTATTCAGCAAAAGGATTTTTTAATTTCTAAGCTACTAAGTGTTAGCAAAACTTTTGCTGAATCTACTAATTTTGTTGCTAAAAAGCTCGATGATTTTCAGCACAAGATTTTGCTGACATTAGCAATTTTTTTGCAAGCACCCTCCTGACTAAAATTTTGCTGACTCAGCAAAATTTTTTGCTGACTTTACTAACCTTTTTATTTGCGGTGTACTTTTATAGTTTGCAATCAATTTCGAGTGGTAAGTAATCATAAAAAGAGCATAAAAGGTTCATTCATTTGGGATAGACATGATGCAGAAAACAGACTTAGAAGTACCAGAACGAAATGAAAATTTTGTTGAAAATGAAACTAAAATTTTATTGCGGAGCCCTTAAGTTCCAGTAATATAAATATATTTGAGTATTGCAATTCAAGCAAACTAGCTAGCGAACAGCTTTTCGGCGCTGGCGGACAGCTGTATTCTGATAGACGAAGCAATTTACATGGTGTGAATGCGGAAAAATTGCTTTTCTGGCATTACAATAGCAAACTTTTTAATATTAAAGTTTAAGTTTTTTTTTCTATATCAATTTAAAAATCGATCAACTATTTATCTTTGATTATAAAATATAGTACAAATATTTTTTCTTTTTTTTACTTAAAATAGTACAACTATTTTCCAAATATGATTTTTTAAAAAAATATACCTATGAATTTTTATTTTTGTTTATGTTTAATAACTTTTTGGTTGAAATTTATTGATCTAAAAAACCAATTTACATTTTTTTTATTAAAACAAAAAGTTCGGCTTCGGCTACGGCTTCTGCCGAACATTGATATTGTGGCCGAAACTCGGCTTCGGCCGAAAAAAATGAGATCAGTCGGACACTATTAATGATATTAAAAATAAGAGAAAAAACTGTTGTTTTTAATAATTTGGGAGAATATTTTTGATAGTTAAAATAAAATAAAATAGTTCTATTTAAATATTGTACTAGATTGTTCTAATTTGGGCTTTCAAGGTCATATATTTTCCTAAATGTAAATAAAAGATTAATTTATTTAATTTTTCATCCAACGTTTCTCTGGGCTTTTTACAGCTTCATCAGGGATAATATTTATTAAATCTGGCAACGTTATGAAAATGTACAAAAGGAACAATAGTTAATACAACAACAGGATAACTTAGTATTATATAACGATGTTACTTACAAATAATCTGTCGTCAATCTTTACATTTAAACTTTAAAAACATATAATTTGCTTTTATACACCACGACATAAAACATCAAAATAAATTAATTAATAATAAATGTAAAAATAATTAAGTAAAAATTAAATATCACAGTAAAATCTATAAACTAAATATAACAGTTGGAGTAATGAACTAAACTAAATTATTGCGATGGTATAATTTGCGTTAATGTTATCTATGTCATCTTTCTTATTAATTACACATTGTTGTTTTTGTTGTATTCGCAAATTTTCCAAAGTATCTTTTTTATTCTCTCGTCTTTCTTTGTCTAAAATTTTTACATTATTAAGATCTGCAGTATGTCCCTTTTCTAAACAGTGCTGTGTTAAAGCTGTTGAGTGTTTATTTTTAAGGCTTTTGAAGTTTTTCTAATTTTTTTATTTTATTTTTTGATAGATTTTTATTGTTACGGATTTTGAGTTAGTTGTTAAATAGTTTTTTTTTTTTTTTTTTAAAAAAGAGAAGCAACACTCAGGAAATTCTTCCTATTAATTAATGTGTTGCTTTCTTTGGAAAGCGGAGAGATGAAAGGTGGTGAAAGTTGAAGGGCTTCTAACATGGCAACAATGTAATTGCGCGAGATGATAGGTCTTAGAACAGTTGTTGGTCGCCACCTGATGTAGAGTTGGCGAATTTATTGAAGCTTTTTTGTTTCATAGCCCTGATTCATTATTTTACTTCGGTGGGGTTAAGTGCTATGGGAACACCGAAGGTGGGCACTGCGATACATATGTATAAGTGGTAGAAAACTCAACCGTATTATTTTTCTAAATTGATGTTGTCGTCACCGGGAATCGAACCCGGGACCATCTGTGTAACAGTCCAACGCTCTAACCATTACACCACAACGCTCACAATATACAATATACATTTGACTTAAAAGAAAAGTGAGTAGGCCGGCTTTTATCTATATGTTTAGTAGTTTTAAAGTACATATTAATTTGTTTTTAACCACAAAATTTTGTGAGTTTAGTTATGAAGGACTAGGGCTTCAGTTTGTGCAATTTCAGATGATGATGGCTCCAATTTGCAAAACTAAAAGTATAAATATAAATAGAAAAGTATATACATATGATTTATTAAATTATAGTTATGATACGCAGTGTACTTAGCGTAGGATGAAGGAGGAAGAAAACAAGTGTTGCTTGTTAGTTTAAACATTATTTTAAAATAAGTTTTCAAATTTTTTTTTTTTTCCTAGATTTTTTATTTCATAGTCATTTTCTGTTGTTTTTAAAACTGTAATATTTTCTTTTGGGGCGTAACAAGTAGATTTATGTTGTAGATCTATGTTAGTTTTGTTTTTTTTTTTACTATATTGCATTGTAGTATTTTTTATCCTTTTTTTGTATATTATAACATCAAGGTATTCTTTTATAAATGCAAATATATGCATATATTTCCGGAGGATTTTTGTAATATTTTAGTTCAGTTGTTTTTGCGCTTTTACGTTGGACCCGGCTAAAAATGTTCATATATGGTCATAAGTGAAATTATACATTGGCGAATCCATAAATGGGTAAACATATGTTCGGATCCGTAAATTGAGGATATATGGACATATATGTTCATATATGGACGTATGTGAATATTAATATATGCTCATATAAAAATATTTTTTTATAGTTAATCGTGTATTAAAATGGAATTTTTGTAATTTTTTAACAAAATACATACGCTGAATGCACAATCACTGTATAGGCGCCAATATATGGTTTCATATAGAAACATTTTTAGCCGAGAAGCTTAAGTTTTAAAAACTTTAGCTTTAAATATTTTTGAATGCAATTTTTAATCAGTTTTGACAACAAAATAAAATATTACATTTAAAGACAAGAATCTTTGAATCCAAAGATATTAAGTCTGTAGTTTGAAAAGTGTATATTCATATCAACGTGCGTTCTAAAATTCGTTTTTATACGATTTTAATTGGGAGTACTAATTGTAAAATTTAACAAAAATCTAGGCCTTCATAGATGGGTCTTCATATATATAACTGATTGAACTAAGAAAATTATTATTTTTTTTTTTTTTTAAATGAGGGTAATTTTTCCTATTTATAAATGTGTTGTTTTCTTTTAAATTGGATAGAGGAGAAATTAAAGGTGGGAAAGATGAAAGGCTTCAGATATGGCAGCACTGTAATTTTGCGAGATGATAAGTCTTAGAACAGTTGTTGCTCGCCACCTGATGGAGAGTTGGTGAACTTAGTGAAGCTTTTTGGTTCATAGCACTGGTTCTTTATTTTACTTCGGTGGGGTTAAGTGTTATGGGAACACCGAATGTGGGCACTGCGATATGTATAAAGTATAGAAAACTCAAGCATATTATTTTCTAAATTGATGATGTCGTCGACAGGGATCGAACCCGGGACCATCAGTGTAACAGTCCTACGAGCTAACCATTACACCACAATTTCTCCGCGTATGGCTCTTAATTTAAATGTTCCGTAATAACAACAAAATTTTCTGTAGCTATTGCAGATTTTTTTTTCTTAGTGTATATAATAATATATGAACTCGTGTGTAAATATATATGCCATACATGGAACGATATAGTATCATACATGTTGTCATACATTTCCATATATGACCCATGACTTTAAATGTGGTCGCCCATACATGATTCCATATATGTCAGATGTGTTCATAGAGGATTCATATATGCTCATGCATATATAAACCAAATATGTCAATTTATGAACATATATCATCATTTTCAGCCGGGGACTTATTTTTATTTATACTGAACACAGATGAAAACAATGTAATCTCTAGTTAAATGAATTTCATATTAAAACTTGTTATTTTTAAGACGGAAGTGAGATTATTTAAAACAAAATACACGTTAAAAGCAGAAATTGTTGTAGATGGAATTTAGGTAATACACAATTCAAAGAAAATCCTCTATTTTCATTTCCGTTTAGATATAAATCTTAAGTTAAAGTATTTTTAAATTAAAAATGATAATCCCTAACAATTTTAAGTTATATAATACATGACCAATCTCACAATAATACAGCAAAGAACATCAAACAGCTGGTTCACTAAAAGGTGTATTTTAAAAATAATTTTGGATAATATTTTATACTAGTTTTTAAATTTAAATATCAATTATATATTATTATATGTGACAAAATTGTAATCAAAATTTTGTTGACACATATATGGATATTTTTCAAAATATTTGAATTCTTGAGGCTAAAAAAAAAAAACTAAACTGGCTCATACATGACGTTGTGTACACTCTAAGTACTAGGTATAGGAAACTTAAATCCATTCAAGTGCATCAATTTCAGCGAGGTTCACGAAAGTTATGGCGGTTTAAAGTTTAATATTAAAGAAGAATGTGAGAATTAAAACTGTTTAAATTTTCCGTTATATAAACTTTCAATTCCATACCACACTGAAAAAAAAAGTTTTCTAAAACTATTTCTTGTTAGTTCAAATGATGCATTTAAATTTGGGATTTATCTCTTAAGTGTAAACGAATAAAAAAACTTTTGTTGATCATTTTTTGGTTATACGGTTGGTATTACGGAACATGTTAGCTGGTAATAAGTTTAACTCCATCTCCTTGCATGACATTGCAGCTGTTGACTGACTACCCATTAGTAACACCAAATTCACATGTTTAAAGGTATAATTAGTTCTTTTCTATATAATATTTAATATAGTTAATTTTTTTTTTGTACAAATTTGACCATTGTAAAATACAACTCGATATCAAAATTAAAGATTTAAAAAGAACGTTTTTTATAACTTTTTACATGTAAGTGAGGAGCACCATGTTACCGATGTAAGTAGTTACCTCGATAGACATGGCCTTGTTAAAATAATAGGATTTGTATTCGAAAAGTAACATGTTACCTCCACATTACAAAACGATTATTTTTCCATCCAAAACTTATAAGTATAAAATTTTTAGTTAAAAATGTTTAAATTTTATTTTAATAAATCTTTTTATTTAAAATAAATCTTATAGCATGTATAATCAGGGACCGTAATCATTATGAGTTTTATAATAAAAATTACACAATAATGATTATGTTATGAGTTTTAAGGATTTTCTTTAATGGTAATGATTATTTTTGAGTAATAATAAAAAAAATCCGCATTAACCATTATTTTTGAGCAAAAAAAATAAAACTCAAAAATAATCATTATTTATGATCTTTATTTTTTTCGCTTAAAATAAAACTCACTTTCATGTAGGTGTAAATATATATACATATTAGGGTGGGGCGATTAGTATGGAAGGAAAAAAATCTTAATGGGCGCTTCGCGTTTCTGATTCTTGGGATTGTACTGAGCAAAAAAGTCCACTAGACCATACGTCTACGGTGAAAATCGAGCTTCCAGATTTTGACTTTTCGGAAAAAAAGCCCTACACCCACAAATATGATTGATGCATCAATCTGCTAGAGAATCTTCCAAAGAAGAGTTTGATACCATAATCTTGGATAAGCTCCTCCTCCTTCCTGAGATATGTCCATCCCACACATTGTTACTTTCACAAAATACGGCAAAAAAAGCCCTATTTTGAAATTAAAAATTAACACCTTAAACCTCACCCACAAATATGATTGATGCATTAATCTGCTAGAGAATCTTCCAAAGAAGAGATTGATAATAAAATCTTCGATAAGCTCCTCCTACTTCCTGAGATATGTCCATCCCACACATTGAAAGTGAGTTTTATTTTGAGCGAAAAAAATAAAAATCATAAATAATGATTATTTTTGAGTTTTATTTTTTTTGCTCAAAAATAATGATTATGGCTGATTTTTTTTATTATTACTCAAAAATAATCATTACCATTGAAGAAAACTTTAAAAATCAAAAATTTAAAAATCATGACGGATATGCAAAGATTGTCAAAAAATAATAATAATGGTGCAAAAAAACTTTTTTTATGTCTCTTCTAAGTGATTGATTTTTTGATTCAAAAAAACGAGCAATAATCATTATTTACGGTCCCTGTGTATAATGGAGGTAATATGTGTTTTGTAATGTGTTACCAGTATGGACATGCCTTCTCAAAAGAAATGGGTTTGTAATAAAAAAGTAACCAGTAACCGACTTTAATTTCCTATTCGCAAACTTATTACAGGGTAATAGAAGGCTTTGCTGGGCATACAAAAATATAAAAAATATATACATCAGATTTTGCGAAGAATACAGAATTTGTTGCAATTTTTTTAGGGTATTATCTTAACTGGTTTATTAAAAATAATAGTTTGAATTTCATATTTTTAATATTTGGGATTTAAAATATTATATAATATTTGTGAGTGCACATTTGTGCCGCTTTAGCATTTTAAATCTGTTCGAATGCATAAATTTTAACTGGGGTTATAAAGCTTCAAAGTTAAAAATTTAAAAAAATGACAAAATTACAATTGTTTGTAAATTTTAAAAATAAATACACAATTTGTATATGTTTCAAAATCTTTCCTGTCATATACATTCGTCCATATATTAGTCTTTAGGTATATGGAGTCAAATATTCTTCCTTATATGTTTATATATTAGCACCTTCTGCATATAGGCAATCCAATATACTTATATATTTGCCCATATATGGTCCTCTTTGGCGAATATGCCCATAATATGACCATTTATGAGCACCTTTTTGCATATTTCAAATATACCTTCATACATGAATTTATTTGAGAACCGTTTGCATATATAGAATCACATACACCTCCATGTATGCCCATATATGAAAACTATATGCCTATATTCGTACATATACGCAACCATATATGTCTGTATACGAACATAATTGTATATAAATAAACTTTTCAACGGGGTAGGTTATTTTAGGGTTAATGTTATTTTACGTAATTTCGTTAGGTTATTTTAGTGTTAACGTTAATTTACGTAATTTTTTAGTATATTTTACATATAACAGCTATCTCCAGCCCACCTAAATTAAAAAGTGAAAAATGCACTCCAAATTGCAGCAAACATTAAAAATGTATTTTTAGAAAGATAAGGTTGGATTACAATTCGTAAAAGTATACAATCGCAGCTTAAGAATCTTTTTTAGTTTTTGAAGTAACCAGTTTAGAAGTTTAAATCATCAAAATGATTTCGTTTTAAATTTTTTTCAAGTTTTTGAAAAATTAATAACGAGTATGTCTATATTGTGAGCGTTGTGGTGTAATGGTTAGCGCGTTGGACTGTTACACAGATGGTACTGGGTTCGATTCCCGGTGACGACAACATCAATTCAGAAAAATAATATGTATGAGTTTTCTATCACTTATATGTATCGCTGCGCCCATATCACTTAACCCCACCGAAGTTAAAGGGCTACAAAACAAAAAGCTTTAATAAATTCGCCAACTCTACATCAGGTGGCGAGCAAAAACTGTTCTAAGACTTATCTACTCGCGCAATAACAGTGTTGCCATGTTTGAAGCCCTTCATCTTTCACCACCTTTCATCTCTCCACTATCCCCTTTCCAAAGAAATCAACACATTAATAAATAGGAAGAATTTCCTGAGTGTTGCTTCTCTTTAAAAAAAAAAAAAAAAAAAAATATAGAATCCTCCTGCCCACAAAATGCAGAAAGACAGATGACATAAAGTCAAAAAATTCTAATTTTTCCATGTTCTTTCAAGGAATGAATGATATGTATGGTTGCATATTTGTGATTAACAAAATTTACCTTTGAACTTTTTTTTGATAATTTTAAAGTAATGATGTTTTTCAGAACAATAAAATAATGTGTTTCGTTCGGATATTTTTAGGTTATCGGTATTTTAGAGCTATTGTGTTAGTCTTTTTTAATCTTAACGGTATTTTAAGTTATATTAAGGTTAAAAAAATTTTCTTGAAACGGTATTGAATCGTTATCAGTATTTTTAGGTTTAGTCAACCATTTAAGAAATTGAAAGCCCTATATACGCTATAGTCCTCAAATTCTTTTTTGCGGCATCTTAGCTGTTGGAAGAACCTAACAAAGAATTACGATTTCTATGTTTACTGCCGTGTTGCTTTCAATGATTTGATTTTGCAGTTCAAAATTAAGCAAATTATTGCAAACTTCATCAAAATTAGATTTTTTTTTTTTAAATGCCCATATAACTATTGTATTTTTTTTTTTTTTAATTTCCGTTATATAAACTTTCAATTACATATTACACTGAAAAAACGGTTTTATAAAACTATTTCTGGTTAGTTCAAATGTTGTATTAATTATGTTACTTTATATTACTTTATCTCATAAATCTTAAAAATTCATTATCCTCTCAAATCCCTTAAATTTTATATTTCTTTTAAAGAACTTTTTTTTAAAAAGTAAAGTACCTACTAGTTTTAATACTAAGGTAGCTTTGAGAAGTACTTTTAGAAAGTATTCTTAACAAAACTCCCTTAATAAATAACTAAGCTTTCGGCAAACAAGCTTAAAATTGGGATAGAAATGGGATCAAAATATATTATTAAAATTTTTGTATGAAAATGGCTCATCTCAAAAGAGCATTCTTTTATAATTCAAAAATTACTCAAAAAAGATATTTAAAAAATTCTACAGACGCAAACATTTTTTTTTTTTAGCTTCCCAGCCATCAAACGGTCTCCAAAATGAATCAAAATGGTCTCAAAAAACATTATTACAAATTTAATTTTTTGTATGAACGTGGTTCATTCAAAAGAGTCTTCTTTTTGGACTCAAAAATTACTCAGAAAAATGATTGTATCATACGAAATTTCCCCCATAAATTTGAGTCTTTTTTGACACATTTCTGAGTCCCGAAAATCAATAAAAATTTCCGTCATAGATCTGCGTCAAAAATATGAATGGAAATTTCCCTCTTAATTTGATTCTTCTCTGTATCACTTTTCAGTCTTTGGTTTCGGTTAGTTTTCGACAGCTGTTGTGCTTCTTCAAATTATGTTAAAACCACGAGGTAAATATTATTATGCTGCTGTATTTATAAAAAGCAATAAAACACAAAAGAACATTGCAAATTTCACAGAATCTTTAATTTGTTATCTTGAATTTTGTAGTCCTAATCCTTTGGATTTTATCCATCTTTTTGCATGGTTCTTGATAAAAAAAATATTCAAATATGTACAGCTGTCGATACTTTTTTTTATTTATTTTGTCTTTTAAAGCGAAATGGACAAAAATTTGCGCACAGTTCCAACATTTTATGTTATTGTTAAATTTTTTGTTTTAGTCTGGCTCCAAAAAGAATATTTTTTTTGAACATTTTTGGATTGTTCAAAAAACATTAGTATTCCCCCACTTATGTTATCCGTTTCTGACTTATTTTTTGAATCATTAAGGAATGTTTTAATATAGCTAATTTTTGCCTCAGAATTTTGCTGGCTGGATTTTTTTTTCTTTAATTTTTTACAAAATATTCTAATACATTTACATTTAAGAGTTAATTCTGAGCCATTTTTTTGGATTTGATGATTTTCTTAAAACTTTGCATCTTTTATGATAATTCATTTTCGACTCATAGAGTAAGAACCCGCAAAAAGTTATTCATGGCTGGGATACTATAATAATATTTATTATAAAAAATTGTATTAAAAAAGTACTTTTAAAGGTATTACATTCACGCCACAGACTGGATTCAAGAAAAAAGGAATAGAATTATACAAAAAAAATTTCAGTGTAAAAGAGAAAGGAACAAAAACCAATCTGTTGTGTATAGTACTCCAGTGTAGTAAATCGGCCTTTAATATTAAAACTGATTTCATTTCATTTTAGTTTAAAATTAATTAATTAATTAAGAGAAAATAGATTACATTATTTTTGTAAATTTGACAAAAATTCCAATATAACAATACTTCCATTTTACATCTTGTTTTTTGAAATAAAACAAAACAAGTGTAAAAATAAAAAGGAGAATAAAAACAAAAAGTAGAGCGTGCACAAAATGAAAAAGTTTTCCATTCATTTTTGATCAGTGGCGGTAATCGTTAACATAAAGCTAATATATTAGTTCTCATTTAGTGGGATAACTAGGTTATATGAATGTTTAAGGTTTGCATTAGGTTGCCACTTCTTTCAAAACGTGTTCTGAAGATGGGAACCTAGAAAATACCCCAACTAGATCTATCAACATATTCCTGAAAGCGGTCAAATATTAAATTTGAAAACAGAAACTCTATAGTATTTGTTAGGACAATATCCTAATAAAAAAATATAGATTATGGCCTGGAACTTGAATAATTTTCATTTTCATTAATACAGTTTTCTGAAATTTTTTCAAAAATGAACGAAGAAAATTAATGAATCATGAAAAACTAAGAACATTTTGTTAAATATAAAAAACTGTATTCCATTTTTCAAAATTGTTTCCTAATAAACCAAACAAAACATCGAAATTTTTCATAAAATATAAAAAAAAATCTTCTTAAAATATATAAAAATTTCGTAATTTCGTGTATTTTACGAGAGATGAAAGAAATGATACGAAACAACGAAATCCATTCGTAAAACTCAAAAAAAAAATTCGTAAAATGTACCCAAAATTTCGTAGATTTCGTATATTATACGAAAGATTTTCGTGGTGCGAATTAGTGTAATATTTCGTACAATATACAAAAGGTTTCGTATATAAAGGGTGCGCCATCTAACGTTTTTTTTTTCAACTAGTGCTTATTTCGTGAATGGTAACACTTAGCTCATGTCTGATTTGACAGATAATTAGTTTTATCCTTCCGCTGAACGAATATGGTTGTGTATACGCTTGAACAACGCTGGGAGATATTGCGACATTACTTTGAAAATCATGGTAATGTTGCAGAATGTGTGCGAAAATTGCCATTTTTCTTCGAAAATGAGCAAGGAGTGGCCGTTACAGTCAATGAAGAGGAGGATATTGGCAACATTTGGTTTCAACAGGAGGGAACAGGAAGCCATTGGTGAAATACAGCTGCACACAATCGATAATGTGCTTAAAAATTGGACCGATCGTGTAGGCTACTACATGGCCAGCCGAGGCAGCCATTTGAATGAAATTATTTTCCATTATTAACCGGAAGGATTGTACTTTCAGTAGTTTTGTTTAATAGCATTTTCAAAAAAAAAGTTATTTGGCGGACCCTTTATTACGTATGGATTTTTTTTCAGTGCACATATGTTAAACTATAAATTACAAAACACCTACGAAATTCAATTATATTTTTTCGAAAATAGATATTCAACTAACAAACTAACTAAATCACCATCTATCATATTGCATACAACTCATTAAAATCCACAAAAATATACTATAACTGCAAAAAAAAAACGCTTTAACAATGGACCAAATCGTCGGCAAAACAATGGCATATATTTAACCATATATAGCACAGAGTATTGGTGTAGTATTGTTAACTTTGTAAGAAATATTTGTTTAGAGTCTTAAACAATTGAAAGTGTTTACCTGATTTGTTAAACAAAAACACTTGTGTAACAAAAAACAAACAAAATAACAGCGAAAAATGCAAACAATAAATCGTGATTTATAGTCGAAATTTTATGCTAAATATGTGTTTAATGCAAAATACATTTATACTTCATAGATATTTTTTAAATTTTGTAGAGACTCATATGAATGGACAATTGTTAAAAATTTGTTAGTGGAAGATACAACACAATTGAACTTTCACCTAACATAAAAACTTAAAAGTAAACGGTAACAACTGAAATTTTTTTATTGTGCTTCCGACAAATGTTTGCTTAACTAGTTTGCAAAACGATCAAGAATTTAAATAATTCGTCTTTATAAGCAGTATTATTTTTTTTTTTTTGCTGAATTTTTAACCTTTGTCATGAAATACATATATCCCTAAATTTACACGACTTTTTAACGATTTGACTTTTTGCCAATTTATAAAATCGATTAAGGGGTTTACTCTTTTTAGATATCAACGGCAATATTTAAACAATTGTAAAAAATAAAGAAATTTTTTGCTGAAAACCCCTTTTTTGCGATAGAATTACACAACATTAGATATTATTCTAAAAATTAAAGTTTGGACTAAAATTGTGGTAACTTCATTATACTTATACACTTTTTTTAAGGTAAAATCGGGTGCCGCCGTGGGTACTCATCAAAGAACTAAATATTAAAATTTGTTTTTAAATTGTTCTAAGATAAACTCAAAAAACACAGAAAAGAAATCGTTTTTTTTTTAATTTAAAAAAAAACGAAACCAGTCACAAATTGAAAAAAGTCTCTACGTAAGGAATTTTTTAAATAATATACGTTTTGTTCCAAAATATACCATGTTCCGCCAACTTTCGGTATGGGTTAACGGTTTACAAAAAAATGCGATTTATTTTATTTAAAAACCTTTTTAATAGAACTGGGGGGTGTAATGACAAATCCATTTTTAAGGGACACCCTAACGGATATCCCTTCCACAAATTTTCTATATGGGTCTATTAAACATTGATATCGAGATTCTGCTACTATTTTTTATTTTTAAAACACTACAACAGTTTTTGTATGGTATGAGTCCCTTTAAGACTGAACAAACGTAGGTTTTCGAAATAAATTTGTTATTATTTTTTAAGTATAAATAAATTGAATGTTCATATAAGTACACCTAGAATACTATGTAGGTACAGACCACTGAAAATGTAGTTAAAAACAAATGAAATTTCACTGAAAAAAAGGACGACTTACATTTCAGTAAATACAACTAACATTGTCAGTTGTTTTTAACGATTTTACTTTTTAAATTTTTATTTTGCATTTAAATTGCTCGAAAGTAAACTCAAAAGTTAAAAAACACAAAAAAGAAATAGTTGTTTTTAAATTTTCAACATAAAAATAGTCAAGAATTTTAAATTTCTCTACGTCACACTGTGGGCGAAATGGTCGATCTAGCGTCTTTTAATTAAATTTTCAAAGTTGTGTATTTATCGATTACTAATATCCCACTGAACCTATATATCGATTATATTTTGATTGACATGATCTAGTTGAACAGCTGTGAGCTGTCAAACACAACATATGGTTCAGCCGCTGCATCACTAAGCTTTAACACGTGTTT
The DNA here is from genome assembly GCA_021234595.1 of Delia radicum. NCBI lineage: Eukaryota > Metazoa > Arthropoda > Insecta > Diptera > Anthomyiidae > Delia > Delia radicum. The sequence goes on from CM037854.1 coordinate 86,666,947, forward strand.
TCTTTGCATTGCCAAATGTTCTTTAAAGTTGGATTTGTCTCAATTCAGTGGAAGAAGAGTGGTATTATTTATAATTAGAGGTATGTGTTTAATAAAAAAAAAATGGTTGTGACCTGTGCTTAACTGCTGTAGAACTAAATATAGTTACCACTAACTACTTGAAAAAAGCCAAAATCAAACATCCGTGGACCGGAACTTCTGATATTCGTGGGTATTCGCGCTAGAATATTTTTTTTAATTACTGTGTTGTCTTGTGATTGTAAAATGTCTAAATCATCTGCAGCCACCAGCAACTTAACATGATATTGCATTTTTTAGGGACAATGTCGGTACTCAGACGAGAAGTTTATTTACTATGGCGCAACGAGCCCGTGCCTACTAAAAAATTTTCTGTCGTTGAAAATCATATATTTAATAATATAATTAATATCAACATGTATGATGCTAATGAAATCCATCTAATAAAAAAAAATAGAAATTTTGCAGCAAAAAAGGGCTGAGAAATGGAAATTGAACCATAGAAGCAGCCACAAATTTGAAGAAAACAACAAGTAGTGGTTGGACGGAGAACTTTTATTAGTTAATCCACTGACTGAAATTATGCCAACAAGCATTGGTAATTTAAAGATATACCATCAATTTCAGTTAACGATGATAGATGGGAATACTTTTAGTGCTCTGGTAGACTCATCTTCCCAAGTGTGTGGAATTTGCAAGGCCTGCCCCAAGTTAATGAATGACATTGATGCTATTAGATCATTAAAACCCAAAGCCCATTTATACGAATTTGGACTATCAACACTTCACGCATGGATTCGGTGCTTTGAATGTATCCTACATATATCTTATAGGCTACATATTAAAAAATGGCAAGTTCGTGATGCCGATAAACATGCTGTAAAAGAAAGAAAATTGTATGTTCAAGAAGGATTAAAAAGAAAAATGTATTTGCTTTCTGATATCCCAATGGCTGGTTGCGGCAACACCAATAACGGTAATACAGCCAGGCAATATTTCAAAGAACCAAAATTAGCATCCGAAATAACCTTAGTGAATGAGGAGCTAATTTACAGATTCAGTGTCATCTTACGCTCGATTGCTTGCGGGCAGAAAATCGATATTGACACTTTTAGGCAATATGCTTTACAGACCGCAGAATTATTTATCACACAGTATCCTTGGTTTTATATGCCGTGTTCCATACATAAAATCTTTATACATGGAGCCGATGTAGTTAGAGTATCACCACTTCCAATAGGAAAAATGTCGGAAGAAGCGTTAGAAGCCCAAAACAAAGATTACCGCAATTTCCGTGAGCACCATACGCGAAAGACATCGCGATTAAATACAATGGAGGACTTAATGCATGCGCTTTTGTGTTCATCAGATTCCTTGATTTCAAATTTAAGCAAACCACAAGGCAACTCAAAAAAGAAGGATGTCGATAATGATATTTTACAACTTTTGTCAGAACATTGTGTACCTTGCACCTTAGATTCATCTAGTGGTTCCGAATCGGAATAAAAAACTGTTATTACGTACTATTGTTATTTTTTTTTTTGCATTATAATTAAATTTTTGTTATGAAAATAACTTAAATATATGAAGACTGAATAAGGCCAAAAATAGATATTTTAACAGAAAAAAAATAAATAAATAAATGATTAAAAAAACTGTTATTACGTACTATTGTTATTTTTTTTTTTTGCATTATAATTAAATTTTTGTTATGAAAATAACTTAAATATATGAAGACTGAATAAGGCCAAAAATAGATATTTTAACAGAAAAAAAAAATAAATAAATGATTAAAAAAAAACAGTTTTTAATATTAAAGTTTAATATTTTTTTTAGCCCAAATGAATGTGAAACATTAAATATATTAACTGTATAATGTTTTCCTAAATGAAATAAACAGCGTCTAAAATATGAAAAAAAGTTGCAACTTTCACAAAAAAAAAATATAAATATATTTAAAAAAAAAAAAATTTTTAATTAATATTGTAACTTAATCTATTTTTAACTAAAAAATATATTACACAAACCAAAAAAATTTTTTCCCCAAGCGCTATTAATTAAACGCCGCTAGATGAGCCTTTTCGCCCACTATGCGTTTGGGACTTAGTTTTTTAGTTCCCCAGAAACTGCCAAGGGTGCAAACTGTCAATCACTTGCTAACAGGGAATATTATATAAATAACTGGCAGAACACTTAATTAAGACGCTTTACCAGCGTTTCCAAAAAGGTTTTTGCCAGTATTTGTTTCACAATAGTTTCTGTGGTCTCCGAAAAAAACGTTGGCAAATAATCGTCTGACACCACTATGCCAACATTGTCAAAAGAGTTTTGCAAGTGCCATCCTGTCAGAATGTGCCAATGGCTCGAAAGTCTTACCACTGGTAGAAGATTTATTTCCAGAATTTCGGTTGTTTCAATAGAATGATTGTTATCACAACCAAAAAATTCGGTCGCAACAACAAAATCATTCTATTGGCAAAATCATTCTATTGTTAATACCGAGTCTGTTTTCTGGGTGTAATTAAAACATCTTCCCAAAAAAAAGTTTTGATATATAGAGGTATGTATAGAACTTTGAAATGGAATAAAACAAAGATGAATTTTTTAAATTGACATAAATTGATTTTATTCGAAAGATAATCTTCTGGCATTATAATTTAAATATGATTTCTGGCATATGACCGCCACTGCTTTCTCGGACTTAGTCTAATCTGGAGCTCCAATTTTTGATGTTCCGCCTTTTTGTTGAAACCACAGCTCCAGCACATCATGGTTGTTAAATTGATGACGTTAAAGTTAGTTATCATGGCTCTATAGTGGTCACCATTGACTGTAACGTTGTGATTAGACTGATTGGGGTTTTCATCTACGCTGCGCTCTGCAGCAGCAATGACTTCTTTTGTACGCTCTGTACGACGTCTCTGTAGATGCATATTATTATTTAGAGAAAACGTGGTGCGAAAACGTTGCGAAGTTAATCGAATTAACTGCTCTGATGGACGATTATGTTGACGGTAAATTGGAAGTAGTGCTCGATTCGTATTTCGAAGAGAGCCATGATTTTGAAATAATCGTAGCAAAAATTCTATCTTATTAAGTCGAAATTATCTCTTTTAATCAGATTACTGCTCCCCTAAGTTCCCCCCAAACAAATTTGTATCCCTAAAAGCCCACTAAACAACTAAAAACCCACCTAAATCTTGGCGAAAACCCCCCAACTTGGCAACATTGCTATAGAGCCATACATACTGTTTGAAAAACTAACAATACACTCAAAAAAAAAAGTTTGTAAAGTCAGCAAAAATTTTTGTTGAGTCAGCAAAATTTTAGTCAGGACGGTGCTAGCAAAAAAATTGCTAATGTCAGCAAAATCTTTTGCTGAAAATCAACAAGCTAATTTTTAGCAACATAATTAGTAGATTCAGCAAAAGTTTTGCTAACACTTAGTAGATTAGAAATAAAAATGCCTTATTAAAAATTAATAAATTTTTTGCTGAATTTTAGTAGACTGAAAAAAAAGCAAAAAAATTGTAAAAAAAATTGTAATTTAGTTAATATATTTGCTGAAAATCATAAAACATATTTTTGTGATTCTTTTAAAAATAATTTACAATAATTACGAAATATAAAAAATTTCATTTTCCCACATTGACGACATTGAATTAATTTAATATCTGAAAATATATAGAAATAAATATATATAACTCTAGCTGACCAGGCAAACGTTGTTTTGCCTTCAAATTTTAATTGTAATTAATTCTTTAAATCAAGAAATTTCTTTTGCGCAAATAAATAATTAAAAAAATAAATTCACATTAGTAAATCATTTTAAAATTTGTAATTTCATGGAAAGCCCAACGTCTCTTTGTCCTTCTATCGCATTTATTTGCTGAAGTATATAAAATGAATAGCTGAAAACAACTGCCATAACAACTGCGACGTCACCTATTACCGGTGCATTAAAGCGCCGCTCATGCTCACCAGCCGCTGTCTGGTCAGCTCTTATCACAACCGTAAATTCATCTGTCGGCATCTGGTCTAGGGCTGTTTTGAATAGACGGATGAGGCTGTTGTGTTTGTGTAACATAGCTTGAAGATTAACATAGGTTTTTTGTAAATATTAACATAGGTTTTTTGTAAATATCTTCTGAACTACATAACCGATTTAAGAGTTTGATATCTCATTTTCAGTTCGACTACTAATATTTGTAATTGATGGACTCGTACAAAATTTGAAGGCTATATAGCTAATATAGAACCCTAGATATTTAATAATAATATTAATTTTGTATATGAGCTAAATAATCACTTTGTATGGGAGCTGCCATGCCCACTGGTATGATCCCGCCCAATTTTCCCATGACTATTCATAATATAATCAACGTGCACAAATGTCTAAGACTCTGGCTATTATAGAACTGTAGATATATGATATTAAATATTTACTTTGTATGGGAGCTGACACGCCCACTGGTCCAATCACGCCCATTTCTCCCATGACTATTCACATTAACAAATAATCAACGTGCACAAATTTCTAAGACTATGGCTATTATAGTACTGTAGATATATGATATTAAATATTTACTTTGTATGGGAGCTGCTACTTCCACTGGTCCGATCCCGCCCATTTTTTTCCTGATTATTCAAATCAGTAACATATGGGATACTGCAATGTTTCAAAACTCTTGCTATCACAATATTCAAGATATATGTAGTTATTCAATTTATGCGGGAGGAGCCACGCCCACTTGAAATATATATATCCGAAAACCTAATCTGGACTATAACCTTTCAAATGAAACCGGTTTGGGCCAAATCGGGTGGAAAGTTTTAGAGTCTATAGAGGGCAAACATACAAACATTGTATTTTATATATATAGATTATTTTTATGTTTCTGCTCATAACTTTAAAAAAAAAAAATTTCGGAACGATATATAGCCTATGTCCATCCTTGAGGACCAAATTAAACATTGGTAAAAAAAAATTAGAAATCGTATGATAAGTTACGGAGATTACTTTCTACAAACAAACAAACAAACAAACATACAAACATTACCTCTTTATAATATTAGTATAGATAGATAACAAAAATTTTCTTTCAACTACTTACATCAATGGTTGTCTAAATGATGCTTTCTTTTAAAGGACGCAACTGCCGAAGATAATTATAGAAACGAAACGAAAAAATAAACAAAAACAAACGAAACGAAAAAAACAACCCTTTTTTTGCCATAAGAAAAAGGAACCATAAAAATCTACCTAAGATGTGTGTCTTTGTCTTTCGCTTTACTCTGTCTACATGTCTGTATATGTTTGTTTGCAATTTGACCACACTAGATTATTAATCTATTAACATTTATTATAGAAATACATATTAAATTTAAATATTTTCTTTTGTCTTTTATTTTATTATTATTTTCACAATTATTTTCACAGCCGGTGACAACGCAAAATTTAAGTTGTTTTAATCCTCAATTTTGTTTTATGTATGAAAAAGAGTTACAAAAGTCTTCCATTGTTGATTTTTTTATATGTCTTATTCGAGTTGTACTTTTTAGTATAATTTTCCTCTTCTCTACTACATCTTGACCTGCCGCGACATCTGCTTCATTCTGCGTATATCTTTCAATCTGGTTGTCGTACACACTATTAATGTGTTATCAGCACAATTTTTTTTAGAAAAATTAATTAGTAAAACATTAGTATATTAGTAAAGCATTAGTATAAAACAGTTAAGTGCTGAATATGTATAACAAAAGTTTTAGCTGAAAACACAATTTTAGCAAAAAATTTTGCTAAAAAATAGTATACCTGATTTACAAGACGTTTTACTAACTTTTGTACTAACTTATTTTTTTGAGTGTAGTTTTAGTTAATTTATGGTCTGGGCCATTTTTCATCATTACAACAACCATACGCCACCACTAATACATGCCGGAGTATGTAGTCGTAACAACATCACTTAAATTGTTGATCTATTGTTATGACAGCTCATCAACTGTCATCACTTATGACACATTCCTACCATGCAATAATAGTCTGAGTATGTATTTTGCCAAATGATACATACAACAAACTTAAATACTAAAATATAGTAATTTCGGCTCTACTGTCTTGTTCTCAGCTCTTCTGTTCAGGGAAAACTGACAATTTTTCTTAAACATTGTGTCTGTTTAATAAAATCCTCTGTATTTTTAGTTGATGTTTTTTTTTTTTTTGTCGTCTAAACATTCTCTCAATAATAGCGTCTTGTCTTGTGACAAAAGACTTTTAGTTTGGCTTAATTACATTTAATGATGCGTAATGTGCCACTAAATGCGACAATTTACTTCAACTACTTAATTTTCACATATGAACAACCAATTCAACCAGGAACATGGTTAATATCATAGAGAAAACTGGCAAAAATGGGGAGGTAAAGTTTGTTAAAATAGCTTAAGGTTATGGCCAATAATGAAATAGTTTGTGTTAATATTATACACTCAGAAAAAAATAGTTAATAGAAACAATTTTCAATCTCACTTTACTATTGTTGTACTAATTTTTAGTACAATTTTTTATTTTAGTAAAATTTGTTGCTATTCTCATTATATAAATTACTGAATTTTGTACTATTTTTTGTTGCTGATTTTAACAAAATATTTTACTGATTTAATTAGAATATATATTTTAAACAAATAAATAAATTGGATGTGCTAAAATTCTGCAAATTTTTTGCTGATTTTGTAGTTTACTGAAATTTTACTAAAATTTAATAGCGGTTACTAATTTTTTCTACTAATTTCATTTTACTACAGTTCAGCGACATGGTTAAATTTTCCGCAATGAAAGCAAAATTTTCAGTAGCCATTACAGTTTTTTTTTTCCTTAGTGTATTTAAAGAATTGTCAGTTAGTTATGGAATGACAAGCACCAACAAAAAGTTGTATATATATAGTTTGGTCGTTAACGAAGAGTCAGAGTTGCTGAAATTCTTTTAACCATTTTTGGATAAAAATATGATAGAGCTGGATGTTTATGTAAGTGACTTAAATATTTTATGAAAATAAAAAGAAAACCTTTAAATAAATTTTTTAATAGTTAACTTTACGAGAAATTTGTGATGTTAAGTGGTTCTAATTTTCGGAATACTTTGAACGCAAGAACTAGAAAGTATCACAGAGTTAGAAAGCTTAGACTTTTCGATTAAGAAAAACGTTCTGCACATAAATATTGTAAGACTAACCGGATTAAGTTTCGTATCCTTTTGAAAACAATGCCAGAAACTATAACTTTTAATAATATTATAAAAAATTTGGAAGACTAATAAAAAATTAATGTCTTTTTTAATTTCCAATAGACAATGGAGACAGATAATACCGTCATCTAAATGCACTTGCAACAATGGAAGTTTCTGCAGTTCATCATATGGATGGAAGTTATGCAGTTCATCAAATAATCCATGGGTTTTTGACAAAATAATCTGTGGTCTGAGTCTGACTAAATGGGGCTCTGTCTTGTATGACTTAGGATCTGAGCTCACACGGTCCTGCATGAATCTCTCAATTACAATCTAATACTCGGTGTTGAGGATATTTTGTTGCCATGAAATTGTTGCGATAAGTTTCAGTTGTCGAAATCAGTGTGTAGCGGAAGAGCTTACATGTCGTATGACTTCCTTCATTCTTAATTTTTTTATTATACCTGAGATGGGAATTCTCATCATAAAATTTGGGGGTGGTACAAAGTTCAACTCCAGGAGTACTTTGGTGATACAGATTGTTGGTAACAAACCAATATTTGTCACTATTCGTTGACAACAGATCTCATCCTATCTACCAATAAGGTTAGTTCGATGGTAGAGGGGTAGTGCGGTATTGATATTTTGCTTCTGGACCACCGTTACAGCATACATGTTCAGAGCTGATATATCAAACTTGTAGATGGCCAATACTGGCCATATTTTAAAGCGAATTGGAAAGAGTTGCTATTAAGCTCTGTGTCCATTGAGGAAGAATAGACCGGGGTGCTCTGTTCTCTGGTGAAATGGAGCATGGAAAGCTTCTGAACAGAGCTTTAAAATTTCGAAAATACGCTACATGGAACAATGACCATTCTAAACAAAAGAAATAATAGAAGAAGCATCGGCAAACCAAACTTATTTCCTATAGGACTTTTTGTGAAGAAGTAATGGAAGTGAGAGAGAATGCAAGAATCTAGAATCTAGTATTATCTAGCCCTTTACGGGATGCAAAGTGATTATGGCAGAAAGACATGTAACAATTAAATAGCATACAGGGAAAGTATTAAGTACTCCTTTCCTTCCTTTAGTGACTTTCAATACCAAGGGCCTGACGTGTAAATTGTATCTTGCTGAAGAGTGGCGAAAATATCCTTATATCCGTCATCGTGGTAGGATATCAAGGTACCTTTCATTCACAAACCTTTAAATGCAGATTATACTTTGTCGAAGAACTTAAGACCGATCAGATTGTCATACTTTCTATTGAAAAGTCTTAAAAAAATTGTGTAGCAATTCACTGCGTCAGAAACACTGCTCCGAGACCTTCTTAATTGTCAACAATACCCTTATCAAAGTGGTAGGCCGCGTGAGCCAGCCATTCACGACCTAGTTTGTAGAATCGAGGAGGGACTAAAAAAGACACGCTGTGTATTTTTTGTGGACAAAGCTACATTTTAATCTATGACGTCTTCGGCCAAGGAGCATGGAGGGAAACTATTTGAAGACAAATGGATTTAGTTTATTTTACCTAAAAAGCAGTTGACAGCTGAAAGTCAGTTTTGCCCAAAAGTCAGAGTTGCTGTGGTGTTTTATGGTCGACTTATTTTTACTGGAGATTTGGGATTTAGGGATGCATAATAAGTAGGGTGGAATATGAAAGCACATAACCCAAATGCTGTTTAGGAATTTTTTCAGATTTTTTGAAGGGTAGTACGGGATCTACTCTTTTTATCTCATGGTTGGTTGGTTGGTTTAAGTGGCAGCTCACGCTACTCGTGAGCATCAAGTAGAGTCAAAAAGCGACTCCATTTCCCGTAAGGAACTGGTATCCGGAGTACTAGACCCACCCTGTTCGGTTAAGATAACGTATGAGATCACGGAATCCCACACGTGATATTACCGAGAGGTCGTCCAGTATATGGTCACCCAAGATCCGGAGTCGAATATTCTGCAGCGCCGGACAATCGCAGAGAAGATGCTCCACAGTCTCCTCCTCGCCCGGTTTGCCGCAGCTGCGACAATGCGAACTGTGTACAATCCCAAGTCTAATGCCATGCCTACCAATCAGCCAGTGACCGGTCAGAACAGCCGTCAGCCTCGAGACATCCCTCCTGCTCCTGCTCAGGAGAGAGTTTGTACGCACTAGGTCGTAGTTGGGCCACGTAAGTCTCGCGGTCCTACAGGTATCCAAATTATGCCACCTGTCCCCGCCCTGCGAAAGTAGTGCCGGAAAACAGTCCCCAGCGGTGCAGCGACTGACACCGATGTGGAGACGGTGTCAGTCTACTTTGTTTTTATAAAAACACTACGCAAGAGGTCTAGCCTACTAAAAAAATATTCGGGGTACACGTTATTAGTTTAAATGTCACTCTGCTGACCTTAAATGTAAAATATCTAAACTCTCCAAATTTGTTGTATATAACTTTAAAATATTTCACATTTTATACCAAATTTGTTTTTTAAATTTTCGGAGAAATAATGAAAAAAAAAATAAAAAAAGGGATTTGACAAAAACTACAAAAATTTCCCAAAAAATAGATGAAAAAGTATTTTAAAGACATATCCAATAAATTTTATTTCAGGCTAATACGATTTCCGTTTCTGAAGTTATTGCAGTTTAAATTTGAAAAAAAAAAACAATTAAGATTTTGAGAGTGGCCCTTAAACTAACCATTTGTACCCAAAATAAATTTTTTAGTAGGCTAGAGCTCTTGAGTAGTGATTTATATAGGTTTTGAAAAACAAAGCGTTAGTGAAAAAAATATAAAAGTTTTTGTTTCATAATCTCTTTTTCTTGCACATAATCCTTTTCAGCGACACCGTACCGCTATATAAGTTTTCATATTCCACTTCAAGAGTCTACAACTGTCTACAAATTTCAAATATTTAGAGTTAAATTTAGATAGTAAGCTGATGAGGACAAGGCACGTTGAACTGAAAGTTATGTTTAGGCACAATTTGTCTGCAAGAGTCGTGGAAGATACTACGCGGGATGTACCTTGGAGTTGTAACTAGTTCAGTGTAAGATGAATAGATTACATAGAGCTGCTGCTCTAGTATATTATGAGTATCGCACTTTGGGACGCTCTTGATATTATTTTGGACATGCTACACACAGGGAAATATAGTGCCAACCGAATTGAAAAGTTTATTTTAATGCTTACAACTAAATTCTGTTAGTACAACGGTGTTTACATTAGATTTCTGAATACTTTTGGTGTTACAACTAAAATTCTATTGAACTAACAGAGCTATGTAGTGAAAACTAACGTTAAGTTGTGCCAACCTACTGAAATTCGTAATAATCGATTTTGAGTCGTAGTAAACGAATTTTACTTGGCAAATAGCTAAATTGTTCTCTGTGTGTCCCCTTTACAATTATAGTCATACAGGGCGAGGCAATAATATTAATACGTAGGTTCAGCAACAATGGAGTACCATTGGAAGACTTTGTCTAATGTTTCTAATCCTGCAGATAACATGATCACTTGTATCAAATTCGATAAGGAGCTATGAAGTAACTATTCCGAGTAGGGATGACTGGGAAATACCTTAGGGATTACTGTGATGTGTTCTACACTGAAGGATCTAGTATTTCTATCGGTTCAGAATCCAGCTGGTTTTTGGAAGAAATCAATAATTATTGATGTGCGGTATGGCAATAATTTCTCCGACTGAGATATTTCCAATTTTTGATGTTTAGATTCGATAACGGATAAAGGGAAATGAGTATACATATCTGTTGTGATAGTTAGACGGCGCTAAAAGCTCTTGAGTCACATCATCCAACATTGTTCAAGAGTGCAGGCCCGGAACAAGATATTTCTTTTATGAGTTACGGGATATACGGGTATTATATGTAATCAGAAGATCCACTCGTTGGCAAACATTTGATCGACTTCGACTCCCACGAGTTATTAGCCATAGATGCGTATCAGCTTAGATACATGCATAGAAGGTTGGATCAACAAATATATGAAAACTATTTTCAGTGAGAGAAGGTCAAACGGGGATTGTTCTTGGAATTTTGTTAGCGGTTCAGATAAGGGTGTCACACGATACAAACTAAGCTTAAGCACACTCAGGAAAAAAGCTTCAGCATAAATATAAAACAGTTTAATTGGACGAAAATCTTTGAAACATTGTCATATTATATGTCATACATACTAAGGTCCGCTTCATATTTATAACCCAAGTATGAAGTTATACACAAAAAATAATCAGTAAAACCAGCTATGCTTTTGCTGAAATTGTTTTGCTAAATTTAGGAAATTTTTTGCTGATACAGTACTTTTCGGTTATAGTCTCATCGCTTATAGTCAAGTTAGCGATACAGTCCACATTTGTTTATGTACACTGAGTACGATATAGTCCATTAAAGATGTAATCACACTAGACATATATGCCACGTAACTTAGGTTACTAGTAGTAAACCTACATGCAAATAATTTTAAAGGGAGGACATACCACTTAACCAGAATGCTTATGAACAAGAAAAAGCCAGTTGGCCAGAATTTTACCCATTGGAAGCTGTTTTCGTTTATTTTACACGACATGGCCCTTTTGCGAGAGTCTTGTGGTATGCTCATCTTTGTTTAGTCCTGGGGCATACCATTATGGTTTAAAGTAGGACAAATGACCCCCTCCTATGACAAGTTGCCAGTTGTTTACATAGGGTAGGGTTTAGCAAAGGACCGGTTTCTGGCACGAAGGGACCGATCCTGTGGCACACGCAGAACCGGTTCCATTCCCCATAGGGCAGATAGTCACATTAATTGATGATTATATGCAGCGAAACGGCATATATAAATATTCGGCTTATAGTCACATTAGTGATATAGTCCAAAATTTGCGTGCGACTAGAAGATGTGAATATAAGCGAAAAAGTACAATATAAGCAATTTTGCTGCAGAAAGTATATTTTTAAAATCCTATTATTCTCTGAGTTTAATAATTATAACCCAGGTAAGGATTTTAATTGGTTTTAAAAAAAAAATTCCATACACCAAAATACAGTAGAAAAATACTAAAATGTTAGCCCGAGGTGTAATTTTTGCGCTAATGTTTTCTGTTTGTTATTAAGTACCTATTAAGCACTGTTATTAAGTAGTTGTTAACTAATACCGAAATACAATAAAATATGTTATCTTTTAACAGAAATTATATATAAAAAAAAAATTAAAACAAACTAAACAATTGTGTAAAAATAAACCAATAAAAACAAAAAGAAATTAAAAAAGAACATTATAGTACTAAATATACAATGCACCAATGCCTGATGAAGGGTACATTTTCAAAGCTATTACAAAGAAATTACACTTAAGCCCAGTCTTTCTGAAAATATTAAAATTTGTATTGGGTGTTTAACAAAGTTCCAAGAAAATTGTTATGAAAGTGAAAAATACTTTTTGGCCAAAAATTTGTCATAAATATTTTAAATTTTGAACTTTAACGATTTTTCACGACTAAACTATTAAAGTTAATTTAAAACTGTTTGCTATTTCTTATTAACCAAGAAGAAGTTTTTGTTCGATTGAATAATAGAGTTTTTTTGTCACACTTAGAATACTTTGTAGGTAAAGACCAGTGCAAATGTAGCTAAAAACAAAGAAATTTCACTTAAAGAAATTACGACTTACATTTCCTAAATTCAACTAACATTGTCATTTGTTTTTAATGTTCAAAAAAAATGAACCATAATTGTAGTAAAAATGAACCACATATGATACCAAAAATAAACAAACATTTACTTTTTTATTTAAAAAAAAAAATACTGTAAATAATGAATGTAAACTCATAAAACAGTCAATTGATGTGGTTTGTTTTTTTAAATGAACTACATGGTTAATAAGAAATGTAATTTGACATTTACATTAAAAATAAAGAAAGTGTATTACAGCCCAAACAACTACATGTTTTTAAATCAGAAGTTCCCTGAGTGTAGATAAACCAAAAAAAAAAAAAATTCATGGCATAAAAACAAAAAATTTTTTTATTGATTTAAATAACTTTTAAAGCAGAAGAGATAACCTGCAACTATATGTTTTTCCTTTATCTTACAACGTACATTACTCCGTGCTAAAAATTTTAGAAATTGGTCTACATTTATAAAAGTTACACCATCCAAAATTTATTTATACACGATATAGTCAAGTTTGACAACCTGTAAGTTAGCACTGCATTAAAACAGGGTGACCCAATCACAATATTACAAAAGATTAATTTAGAAGTTCTATATTAATTACCATTATTTTTTTTCAAATACCCCAATGTGTGGTGTAATGTTCGATTTGAACTCAAGTTTCTTATTCCTAGAAAATTCTATTGAATTACTACAGTATTATTAATGTGTAAATCAAGGCTTGAAACTTGAAAATATGAGTGGAATTGCACTTTATTTATGAAATTGCTTATCGATTCGTATAAAATATCAAAATCCTGCAAGGATGATTTTTAATTTAGAACTTTGTTAGAAACGATTATTCAAATCCAATATTTTTCGAAAAAGTTTTCTTTATTTAAGTAAAATATTTCTTTCTTCGGCAAAGCTTCAGTTATTTTTAAACAGAAAATCTTTTTCATACTTCAAGATCATATTACATTTGTATGTTGAATAGTTATTATTAAAAACTGCTGACATAGAGCACAATCTTTATACTCATTCATTGTGATTGATCGCATCCTTTGATGATATATAAAAAGATGAAATCATCAATCATCTTTTTCGTTTAACTATTAGTAATGATTAATAAAGCGTAAGTACTTGGAACTGATTTAAAATTTTTAAAAGAACCAACAACAAAGAATAAGAATGCATTCTAAATAGGATGTTAATGTAAATGACTTTGAAATTTAATCTTATTATGAAGTCACCAAGAAGATCCTCACCACAAAAGATCCTCACTGCTCAGTCATGGTGGAAAAATTAAATACGAAAATAATAATGTTTAACAACATCATTAACCCTATTTATTAAAATTAAATGGCAAACAGCAACAACAACAGCAAAGATGTAAACATTAACAATCTGGTAACAAATGTTGTGTTGTGTCTTTTCTAAATAAAAGCAAAAAATAAACAGGCCACATCATGTCCATCAACTGTGCGAACATTTAAAATAATTAATCATTTACAACTTGTTTAACATTACCTACGCAATTTATTTCATGTTCCATGCAAACAAACCAACAAACAAGATCACTTGCATGAACAAACAAAACTAAACTAGTTTTAATAGTTAGCAAGAATGAAGAGGAATATTAATGTCTTAAATAACTTAACTTACTAGTAGAAGCAGACTCCAGTATTTAACGTGATCTTCCAAATACAAGATGGTAGAGTTGCCTTGTAAAATTTTCAAATAAGTTTTTGGGGAAAAGAAGAGTTTAATTTGAAAATAATTTTAGTAGACTGCGCTTTAGTAGTCTAAACCATGAGTACATTTACGCTTGGTAATCTGGCGTTAATTTTTGCATATCTTCGTTGTTTGTTACTTTCCTCAACGAATCAAACATGATTTTCCATTGACGAAAGAGTATTTCGATGCAAACTGTCCATTCGAATTAAACATGTCTTGATCCAATACCTAGAATTAAAAAACGATTATTTCAGATATTGGTCCACGGAGCCAATATATGAATCCATCATCAGGAAAAGGGAAATCATTATATACCTTCAGTATATAATTACCGAATATGAACGATCTTATTATGTTCTTTCTAAAGATCTTGGTTTGCTTGTAAATTCTGAAGGCACGCTTTCAGAAACCAGTAAGGAAATTACTGTATTTCTGAAAGATATTAACCTTTCAATTTTCTGATATCAGATCCTTTTACTTCTCTGTAGTATGTACAGTGAATTATGTATCGTTATGAATACGTAATGAATAAATGATGATAGGTGGGGTTTGAATACATCTTTCAATGGCTAAACGGCACAATCAGGTAAGCTACAACAATTTGAGCCAAGAGAAGTTTATACTATATTATACCAAATAATTTTGAAGCAATTGATAAAGAAAGTCTAGTACCGTTCAATTTCGAAAATTAAAATTTGTCACGTTCTTCAAAATGGAAAGCCTATCTTTTAAAAGTGTTTTTGTGTATTCCATAGTCCTTTGCCCATGTGGAGAACAACTTCAGCAAAATGTTAAGAAAGTGGCTCAGTATATTAGAAACAGTATCCAATGATTTACTGATCTTCATTTTATATAAGCACGTTGAGTGTAGAATTCCTAATATATTCATATACTTAATATTCTTTCCTTAGCTTTAATATAAATGTAGACAGTCTAATGGGTCTGCAATAAATCGCTGCATTTCTTCGGCTTTTGGAATAAAGATTGCTTTAACCATGCGCCAAGATAAAGCTACATAAATCTCCTGTAAACAAAATGTATAAATCTATAATAGATTTTTCGCAAATAACCCCAAGGGCTTCCCGAATCATCTTCGATTAAGTAGCGTTTCTAGAGACGACATTTTTTTTTTTTAATTATGACAACTTTCTGTCTGAAGCACGATTTCGCAGTAAATAATACTTATCATCTTCCTATCGCAAAGACATTCCTCCAGACACACTTAATCGGGAGGAGATTTCCTATGATTTTATCTTTATTCGATAGAATTATTGATATTTTAAATGTATCCTTAATATTCTGCAGGTTCTCATTAAAGGCTTTGCTTTCCTCACATATCTTTTATATGTTCACAATTAATTTCTGTATTTAATTTATAAATCATTTCCTTATTAGCTTTTTTACTCTACACCAACATTCAGAGGATGGACCTACTAATGCTGTGTAGTGTGTTGATATCAGGAAAGTTTTTTATTTGGAAGATAAAATCTATCTATCTATGGATATTTGACTTAAATTTCTTTGAATTGTAAGTGTCAGGAAAGATGTCTGCGGGGAGTACGAGTGTTTCGACAATTGAACAAATTCTGTCTGTAATGCCTTGTGCAAACCAATGTCGACCACAAACGGATGACATTTAGTAAGCGTGTATTATGAACAAAAACATTTGGCTAGGGATAAGATCACTTATCTCAACAGAGCACTTCCCATGGTAGTATCGATAGTCACTACCCAAATTCCGAAGATGCTCCCCCAAAATCAATAGAGCCGGATACTCTTTAGTCAGTTATAAACGCCCTTCTTTTCACATGGTCTAGAGCTATTTCAATGGTAAGGAGATCAGAAGTAGTGTAGTACTTCTTGCACCGGTTAGTAGTGTAGTAATTCTTGTACCTGTCCACATTTATTACTCCCGGTAATAAATGTGGACCTGCATCTTACCAGATCCGGAAAGAACTTTTTATTAGTTTTTATTAGTTTTTTTTAGTTTTCCGTTGATTCAGCTAAAAGCTCAGTTGATTTAGCTAAATTCTTATGCCGAGTTTTTGGTATGTCACTTGAACTTAATTTAGTTTAACCGATAACAAATTTTGAGTTCCATTTCCATGTTAATTGAGAAAAAATTGTAGTGGAGTACTAGAAATAATAAAAAGTTTTGAAAAAGAAAAGTTTCAACCAACTTTGAAACCCATTTTTTACCAACTAAATATGAGAGTGGATGATATGTTTCTTAAGCAATCTTTTACTACGTTATTATCCTCTATCTTATATCCAAATTTCATAGAAATCTGTAGCAGCCACTCAACAGAGATCCCTTGTTAAGATTTAATTCTTAGAAATCATGTAGAATCGTAGGAATTACAATAGTCTTCAAGTTGGTGTTAAAAATTTGTATGTCTCGCTTCCTTTGTTCGAGTTGTTTGAAAGTATCGGTGACATTCGTATTCAAAATCAATGACAAGTTTGGATACCTGCAGAATACTGTGTTTATCTTAAACTAGGAAACAGCTATTAAGTGACCAATTAGCGAATAGTGCACTATTTGGCATTAAATGTCTGAAACATAATAACCCTTCTTCTGAAATAAGCTAAATAAATTCCAATTGGCAACTCTATTAATAGTTCAAACTCTTGGTAAATGTACATAATATTTGCATTTTTAAACAATTCAATATGAATTATGTCTGTAGCTTAAGACACACATACACAATTTGATACGAACATGCAACCGATACAAAGTATGTGAAACATAAATCGACAGCTGACTGATCTTCTACAAAAGACTAACTATGTAGAGAAAATGAACAATTTATACGTAGTAGAATTATGCGAGTATGTCTTCGTCTTTCCTATCTAAATTCAATGCAACTCTGCTCCTTACTTCTAACTTATCTTCATCATGACTATGATATTCAATATCATGAGGCATGACTGATGTATGCCTAAACTAAAATAACTAACTTCATATGTCTATTGGAGTTGTTATTGCTGCATTATTGTTGCAGTTGTTTGTGTCTTGAAAATCGTTTGCGATCAACTTCAAAAAATGTCAGCACAACAGCATGATCATTAACAAAAACCACTGTGAGCTGTCGATATTTATAATATTCAATGCTGCCGATGATGCATCATCAATGACGATGAACGATGTCGATGATGATCATGTTGAATGTTGATGCTTGCAGCTTTAATGCCAATGCATTTTTCATAGCCACAATGCTAATACAAAAGATACTTAAAATGGTATTGACATTGATGCCTTTAATACATGTATGCACTTGTTATTACTGTTGCTCTTACTGCGGCTGTTGCTTTCGCTGCACTATGGTTTCAAAGGCAACTTTTCAAGGTCCAAATATAATTTTCACATTCTTTTTACGCTTCTTTGTTCTTGAAGTCTAATAACAAATACTTTAAAACAACATAAAACTAATTCAGGCCCGATTACTGAATGTCCCGTTAGCAACTAACTGGGACTTTAACTGACACAATTGTTGTTGTTTCCCATATAAATTTTCAATTTTTAACTACTTGTTAACTACAGTAATGGGGCCTTAATGTTTGTAACTACTCATTTATCTAATTCTTCTTATTTTAAACAAGCTTAGGATCATTTATTTATTGATTAAAATTTTTTATTTCCAATATTTCGTATCCACAGTGGGTTACTTCTTCAGGGAACAATTATTACAGTTTGATAAAAAAACAACCGGTTATAATAATTAAAAAACTTATATAACACATTTTTTTTAAAAAGGCCGGAAATCAAAAATATTTTCTGTCAATATGAAAAAATAAAAAAAAATTAAAATAAATAATAGAATAAATTAAAATTGAAGTATACAAATTATTGTTTAAAGAATTTTTTTTTTGTTTTCTTATGTTTTATGTGAACTTTAAAATTATGAAAAAATACGTTATTTTTTAATGCATTCTATCTCTCATTCTATCAATATTGCTACACTCATAATAATAC
Source organism: Delia radicum (assembly GCA_021234595.1). Classification (NCBI taxonomy): domain Eukaryota; kingdom Metazoa; phylum Arthropoda; class Insecta; order Diptera; family Anthomyiidae; genus Delia; species Delia radicum. Next base: position 86,685,524 of record CM037854.1, read on the forward strand.
ATGCTAAAAATACGAAAAAATGTCACAACAACAAAATCTTTTGGAAAATTAACAAATTTTCGTTTATTTTACAAAATTGTTGGTTATTTTGACATTTATTTGTATTTTTACGCATGGATTATTATCAGTGTAGTTTAAATTCTTTCAGTGTAGTTTATAGCTTTGATTTTGAAAAAACCTTGGTGGAATGACTACCCCAGACGTCTTTAATGGGTCTTAGTTCTTGATTTATGCCTGTCCATTCCGATACCAGTATGGTGTGCTCATTAAAAATGTTTTTTGTGAAACGAGCGCTACGGATCGGAGCGCTGCTTCAAAACATATCGGTATTGAAATGGCCAGGCATAACTCCAGAACAAAGACCCATTAGGAGTTCCTTTCCGCCAAGGTGTTTCCAAAGTCGAATCTATAAACTACGCTCAAAAAATTTAAACTAGCAATAATGAGAGAATGGGAAAAGGTTGATATTGTCACTTTGAGATAATGGGTGGTTTATATGCCCCGTAGGCTACAATAAGTTTTAATACACAAGGGCAAAACAATATCTTATTTGTGCTCCCCGGTCGCCTAATTGGTAGCGTGCTGGCTTATCAGTGCGGGGTCGTGGGTTCGACTACCACCAGAAGCACTGGTCTGTTTTCGCTACAATGCGCCGAAAGCGATTGTAGCTAGTGCTCGGTTAGGGTATATAATTTGTAATTATATGATTATTAATTAATAAAAAAAAAAAAATAACTTCTTAATTACCTATTTATAGTGTTAAAGAAACCGATTATATATGAACTTGTTTTTTATGCACAATTATCTTCTATGAAGTATTTAAGTTTTTATTTTGTCTGAATTAAAAATAAGAACGAAATTTTTATTTTTATAATTTTACGCACACAAAAGGACATAATAAAATATTTAAAAAATTTTTAAGAAAATATTTTTGTTCTTATCTATAATTAGCAATATGACAAGCAAATGTACTTTTTCATTTTCAAGCTATGAATGTCCAATGATTTTTAATGCTTCGGGGGTAGAGTCAGCTAGCTAATTAGAGTGTCCCTCACTTGTCCTAAAACGGAAATTTAGGGTGACCTTTAAAACTTGGATTTTTTTACTTTTTATGAATTTAACGTATTATTTATGTTATCAGCTACAATATCAATGTTTTTATTTGTTGGATAGTTAGTTTGGGTAGTAATCTTAAATGTCCGGATATTGTTGCAATAATACAGTGAGAAAAAAAAAGGTAACAACAAAACTTGGAAGTAAGAAATTACTACTTCTAACATTTAACGCGGCAAAAATTAGGTAGAATATTATGTCTTGCCATTCAACACATTTGTTAATGACTTCAAAATCTAAAATTCTGCTATGGTGAGTGACGATCGTATTTTTCGTTTTCAAGAAATTTTGGAAAATGTTAAAAAAGCGAAAAAATTTAAAAAAATGCGTTCTTTTCACCTTCATTCACATATAACTTTTGAAGTAGGAATATAACCTTCAAGCACCACCGCAGGATTTCAAGGCATAATATTGAACACTAAAGCCTTTTTTTGCCAAATTTTATTCATTCATTCATTCAGAAATTCAAGGCATAATATTGAACACTAAAGCCTTTTTTTGCCAAATTTTATTCATTCATTGTGGTACGTACAAAACTTCATGTATGTACGTCCAAAACTTTAATGACGAATTTAAGTTACATACATATTTTAATATTAATTTGAAACTATTTCATTGTCTTATAGCTCTTTTCTTACTTATTCGGTTATTTTGCTAGAAAGGTATTCAAATTACCTTTCTTATAGCTGAATATAGTTAGTACAAATTGTTTCCGCTAGATTGCGCAAAATTAATTTTTTATTGAAAAATGCAACAAAACATCGGCATTTGCAAATATTATGAGTTCATATGTTCTGCAAAATACTAGCCAAAGGATATTGTACAAAGTTGCCAAACATCATTTGGACGAATTCTGGAAATTTAAAGGTCAAAATTTTGATTTTCTTCAATAACCTAAAAATAACGGTAATTTTGTAAATAACGGAATTATGAAAAAGTCGCAGAACGAAAGTTGCTGCTGAATCTCTAAAGAACCATTTTCAACAATAAAAAAGTTTTTTTTTTTCGCAAAATGTTGATTTTGGCATATTGCTATGTATAACTCAATATAAAATATTGCGCATATAATTAATTGTCTTACCTTTAAGCATATTAATATTTCTAAGAAAATAATAAAAAATTTAATTTTAACTTCTAATTTTTTTGTGTTTAAATCTGCAAAGCTTCTAATAATATTTATTATGGAAAAAATGCTGCATGTTAGACTAATTATAGTTTTATATTAAAAAGTGTAAAAATATGGCTTAATGAAAATGAGAAAAAAAAATGATTGGTACAACATATCTTTGTATATGACTAGAAAAAATTTTAGAAAATTATAGTTTTCAAATAAAAAAAAAAAAACATATATCAAGCTCTCAGCATTATTATTACTTTGTCAGATTTTGTAACATTTGCAATTTTTTAATTGCAAAAGTTTTCCTTTAAAAATTCCTATCTATTTCAACCTAAGAGCTAAATGTTGTAAAACAATAGTATTTAAGTCGATAGTTCGGGTAGATGTTAATGTAATAATACACCCACAATCTTTCAACCATTACAATTGTTGTTTATTTAAAAAGTAATCAGTAAACTTTGTTTTTAAAGGAACATTTAAACTTGAAAGAAATACTTTTTTACACCTATTTTAGCATTTATTAAAAAAACAAACTACACATAATACTGCTTTTCTCTACCAGTTATTATTTTAATCTAAAATTTTATTTTAACAAAAAATGTTACCCTTAATTAAAGAAAAACTTTGTTTTTTTAACGGATATGCATTTAAACTAGAAATAAATATTTTTTTAACCTTTTTTTTTGTCATTTATTAAAAAACAAACTACACATAAATACAGTTTTTCTGTAGTAGTTATTATTTTAATTTAAAATTTTGTTTTTACACAAAATTTTAACCAAAACGTTTATGATAGTAAAAATTAAAGAAAACTGTTGTTTATAATAACGTGACAGGTAATTTTTAGTAGATTTATCGTTTATTTCTACGGATTTGGGAGTTTTTCAAAATATTAAATATATTTTTGTTTATAGTCAAAATAAAATAAAATCTTATTTTTACAGATTTTGAGGTAATTTTTTAATAGTTGAAAACTAATGAAAAAACATTTGATTTAAAAGAAAAGTGAGTAGACCGTAGTTTTAAAGTACACATTCTTTTGATTTTAACGACAAAATATTGTGAGTATATTTATAAAGAAAAATTACCCATAATCAGGGAACGTAAATAATGATTATTGTTCGTTTTTTTAAATCAAAAAAACCAATCACTTAGAACAGACGTAAAAAAAAATTATTGCACCATTATTATTATTTTTTGACAATCTTTGCATATCCGTCATGATTTTTAAATTTTTGATTTTTAAAGTTTTCTTCAATGGTAATGATTATTTTTGAGTAATAATAAAAAAAATCCGCCATAATCATTATTTTTGAGCAAAAAAAAAATAAAACTCAAAATATTTATTATTTATGATTTTTATTTTTTTTTCGCTCAAAATAAAACTCACTTTCAATTTACGACTTTATATACATACATATTTTTATGCATATGTATATATATTTACACCTACATGAATGCCCATAATATAATTTGTACTTAATAATTTTGTTACTAAGCGCTTGTTTTGAATCATTTGTTATACTTTGAATTAGTTTTCATAATGTCATAAAATTGTACTTCATAGTATGTTCAGCTAATTGTGTAAATTATCAGTTAAAAAGTTTAATATTTTATTTTGTTTAAAGAAGATAGAAGAGTCAAATTTATTTTAATTACCATTTTATTGCAATTTAAATCACTTGGGGAAATGAACTCTTAATAATTTGTATTAGATTAAAAAAAAAAACTTCTTATGGTAGAGGGAGATCGGCACTAATTGAAACTTCGTATGCTTAAAAAAGTCGCTCGGTTTAAAGCACTTCCAATTTTTTTTTGCTGGGATTATTATTATTTATTAATAATTCTTTTTTTACCATGAAAGGTATTTGATAACGGAGGAGTCATTAGCGCAACCAGTGCTTGATGTTGCAACTCGTTTTAATTCAACATATCATACTTTTTGTAAAATTAAATAAAAAATAATTAAAAACAAATAAAATTGATTTAAAAAAAAACTTATGAAATAATTTTTAATAATTGTTTTCGCCTTGGTAGGTTCCTCTGGATTTGTTTTATGAGGATATGCAACTATGTTGGTAAAAAACCTCACAAAAAAGTCATAAATTGAAAGTGAGTTTTGTTTTGAGCGAAAAAAATAAAAATCATAAATAATGATTATCTTTGAGTCGTATTTTTTTTTTTTGCTCAAAAATAATGATTATGGCTGATTTTTATTAATATTACTCAAAAATAATCATTACCATTGAAGAAAATCCTTAAAACTCATAATATAATCATTATTGTGTAATTTTTATTATAAAATTCATAGTGATTACGGTCAATGGCCATAATAATGAATCTTTTTTTAGAAAAGTCCATTAAAGGGTTTAAATTAAAACAAAGCATAAAAGGAATACGATTTCGATACAAATCCTACCTCAAACCAATAATATATATATTTTTTTTATTTTAGTAATGTTAGCCAAGAAAAGTAATATGCGAAACCATAGTGCACTGTTTGTTACTACTTGTATAGAGGAATGAAAGAAGAAGCGGATTTGCATCATGTTATTCATAGAGTTTTGTTAAAGTGATTTTTCATCACTAATGATAAGCACGTTTTATACGTTTTGAATTATTTGATATGTTGTAAATAGACTCGATTTCAAGGACTAGACAGTAGTATGTACTAATCATCGATGATTATGAATTAATGACAGCGAGAATAAGGGGATTTTTTTAAGAAAATTTCGAATGATTGTATTAAAATTAATATTTTTTAATTTTAATACATGTGGTTTACCTAAATACGGGTTATTTTAAGTTAATGTCTAAAACTAATTTAAGAAGTAGTTCAAATCTCAATTTATGTAGAAATTAAATTGAATCTGTAGTATCAGGAACCATTGTTAAACGTTTGCCTTCAATTTTTATGAAACTCTTCGTCGTATTTGTGAAATCTTCATGTTATGTTAAATATTCAATAGTTGATGACAAGCGATTTATGTAACATTTTCATCAATATGATGAAACTTTTTTCCCTGAATGTAGTTAGGCTTTATTGCTATGCAAATAATCTACTTTTAGTATATTTGGCCAATTTGTTGTGTAAGTATATTTTTTAATTATTCCGGATACATTTTTTTTAAATATAATATTTTTTAAACTAATTTTTTTTTTTTACTAATTTTATTTTTGAAATCAACAACAAAAATTAGTAAAAACTCAGCAATTTGTTAAATGTAAATAGCCAAAATTGTTACTAACAAATATATTGTACTAAAAATTAGTACCAAAATAATAAAGTGAAATTGAAAAACTGTTACATATTTTTCTACTAACTTTTTGCCAAAGTGTAGCATTTTCTTTTTTTTATATTTTATTAAAATTTACTCGTTCAATCAGCAATCATTTATTAAAAAGACTCAGTCCAAACTGGGTTGCTGGGTTTAAAATGTGCTTAGTTTTTAAACATTTCAAAAAATTAATTACATATAAGTTATTTGGAAAGCTCCATTTTTCTCTAAATTCCAACTTTATGCCAACAGTGGCAGCCAACTGGTGGCCGCTATTATAAATCGGGTAACAGGACAATACTCTCAAGATTGTTAGTCCCACGTTCTGCCAACGCATAACCGACCATCGCAGACGCATTGCCAGTACTGTGCCGATTGTATTTTTCTGCCTCGCAACTTACAAATATAGAGTTCTTCAAAATGACATACTTTTGCGATTTTTTGAAAATTAAAACCGTGAAATATGGCTATTTTTTTTTTTTCAATTTAAAAAGCTGAATATGAGGATTAATCAAATTTGAAGAGACTCGGTCAATTTCATTTGTGATGTAACATGGAACTCATAATATATAAATAGCAAAGATGCGACCACTTATACAAAAGTATTCAAATAAAAGATTTTCTCTATATTTATTCAATATACTTGTTGTTTTCACTCTACATATCACAAATATTAAGACATTAAAATGATATTTGGGTCTTTGGAATTATATATTGATTTTGGGTAAAATATGTCAATATTTAGACCTAGTTCCCATAAAACGGCACGCTTAAAAATTGGCTTCTATGTTAATATAGCATGCTGCAAGCTCCAAATATCAAGATATTGCAATGAAATCCACCAACACCAACTTAAGTAGACCAAAATACAACTCCTTTTGATTATGGTTAGAATCAGTCCATGTTTGAAATTAAGGCAGATATAACAGCACTAAGTTCACACAGCAAGTCGCAAATATTAAAATATTTCGATAAAAATTAGCACAGTGACTTTTGTAGACCTACCATGAACCATTTTATTATTGGGGACAATTGACCAATGTCTAGTCCTAGTGCCTATATAACGGTCCATAATAAACAAAAAAAAAAATTTCCCTTTGGAACCATTTGCAAAAAAACAGGGGTGTGGAATGGACGAAAATCGACAAAGGATATCCTGATATAAGTTGTAGCCATGGATGAACTGACTCTAACCAAGGTCAAAAAACGTTGTCCCTGGGCAGCTATAGGTCAGCATGTAAATTTTATCTACAAAATCTTAATATGTGTAACCTGCAGCATGAGTACAAGAATAAAATACAGTTTTTTAAGTTGAGTACTATATGGGCAATATGTTTCAACAGATACCGATTTTATCCAATATCTTAAATGTGGATAGTTTTACAAAAATTATCATAACTTTGGTATTTATCAAGAGATTTTTTTATGCTTAAGTACTACTTAGTACTAAAATTTATATGTTTCATTGCATTAAAAATATCTTATATATTTTTTTCAAAATTTTTTATTAGTAATTTTTGCCAAAGAAGAAGAGATTTTTCCGTGTAATATCGACCCATAGTTACTAAACTACTGAACCGATTTAAAAACGGTTTACAAAATATATGTTGCGCATTAAATTGTATTTGTTTTGCAATTTGTCTGACCGAAGCTGCTTGATCCTAATTCGCGATATAGTCAAAATAGTCAAATTACTACAAAACAGTCAAATTACCACTTCATTAAAAAATTTAATTATTTTCAAGTTTAGGAAGCTTAAATACATAATAACAAAGTAGTCGCATGATTGCCGCTGAAATTTTTTTTAAATTTGCTAACTAGTGTAATCAGTATCCAGAATTCGGGAGCCAAATATTATCTGGGTAATTTTAATCCGTCTATACAGGGCATGCGGCACAGGATTTTAGGCGATCATATACTATAACACCTGACGGTAATATAGGGAGTAGTATTAAACGATTTTATTTTATATCTTAATCTGCCGGGCTGGGTCCAGTTCCCCTGATATCAGCAGCTCCTGTCGCTTTTAAAAACGATGTCGCCTTTGTCTCTACTTGAGGCTCAAAGGGGAATGAGCTGTCACTTAAACCAACCGCTCCAAATTCATATTTCCCTATTTATGATAATATCTATGGTCACAATATTTCACTATGTGACCACCAACATTTTAAGTTTAACTATTATACAACAGCTTTCTTTAGTTTTTTTCAATCCCTACCTATGTGCACATAAATTCATACTGATGACTTTGTAAATAATTGTATTCCACTATTATTTTGTTATAGTCTTTAAAAGTGACAACAGGTATTTTAATGCGTATGTCTAGAATTCTTCAAACATTGTTAAATTTATTCTTCGCTCTGAAAACAAGAATCTGGAACACCTCAAAGCATAAATCTAAATAAATGTCAACCTACACGGAAATAACAGCGAAAAGAATTGCAACATGTCATTATGTGGTTGAGCCATAGCATAAACTGAAATATTTACTATTTCTACGAAAGACAAAGTGGGCAGGTTCATTTTTACAATTACACTCAGAGCAAAAACAGGAAATAAGTAATAAAGCCATAATAAGATGTTCCTTTTGTGCCTGTTTGATATGCTGACAATAGTTTTCATTACTCCAAAGTAGAACATAGAACTGGTCATACTGGGGCAGTGAAAACTTACGTTTTGGCTCTCATGAATAAGTGGCTGTACCTGTTCCATGGAACCGACTAAAAAAATTGTTGGGATAACCTTTATGGGTTTTGAAAACGTATTGAGAATTTAAAAAGTTAAATTGTAGCCAAAAGTTTAAACATTTTACGTTTTTTTTTTTCTAATTCGTTATTATCCAAAGTATCTTAAAAAATTAGCTTATGACCTAAAACATATAAAGTCAAGCACTCGATTTTCTCCACCCCATCTGAATTGAACCAAACTTAGTGTAGGAGATGTATATCATATAACTATATCATATAACTATATATTATAACTATAACCTCGACAGCTAATCCCAGCGGCTCTTGTAATATCGCGTTTTTAAATATGAAAAATATTCGAAACTTTTAAAAAGTAGTCGTACTTAATATTCCATATATTTTTACCAGCTTAAGCAACGATAGTGATTGATACAATTTAAAGCTACTTAAATTGTGGTTTTACTAGAGCACATAAATTTTTCACTTCTTCACGGTAAAATGCATTGTTTTCAAACCAGCGGTGCAAAGTTAAAAAAAAAAATATGTTAAATATAAATTATGTCATGTATAACTATGCCATGTCAAAATCCTTATTTAGAGCTCTTACGGTATCCTCAGTTAAAAATAAAAATATAAAAAAGTTTAACCAAAAATCTGATAACTCAGAAACATGCAGGAATACCACATAGAGATTTGGAGACGGTATAGAAGAATAATTTATAATTAACATAATTTTTTTTTTTAAATTTTAAGAAAACAAGTTTTGAAATACAGCGTATTGAGCCAGGGATTTTGAAAAAAAAAATGCATTTTTCCGTCAATAAACCATTTTTTTTTGTCAATCAGGAACACCATGATTAAAGTATCTATAAAATGAGGTATCAATAACTCTTGTAGCTTAAACCGTTTAAAATATATGGACGATTAAGTACGACTACTTTTTTCGTATTTTAAAACGCGATTTTTCCACAACCATTAGAACTAACAACCCAAATCTTGTACGATGACATATAAACATGACACTTCCATACCAAGTTTAGTTAAAATTAAACGGGGTAGAGGTCAAAATTATAATATTTTTTGATGGTTTTATATGGAATGAGTCTTATTGCAAACTAAATAGAATGAAATCAAAATTCTGTCAAAACTCTCAATCTGAAATCAATTACATGTGCCTCGTTAATAGCATTTTGCTTTGAGTGTAAAAATGAAATGTTGTTATTTTTTAAAAACCAGTAGTAGTGGTTAAGGAATGACAAAAGAGAATGTTAATAAAACGTATGAAAAAATTACTAAAACGTTGATAACTAACATTGTATTGGGTGTGATTTTGAAATTTTCATATGACCCAATTTCGATATGAACACTATTTGAACAAAATATAGACAGACAGGCCCTTGTCGTTACTTACTCCAACTTTAATGTTCATCAAAAATGATATATTCTAAACATGTTGCCACAACAAACCAAAATAAAATTAAGAAAACATGACATTCTCATACGACGACGAGTCTTTAAGTCTAATGAGTTGTTAAGCGATGCAATATTAAAAAAAAAAAATGCATTTGAAATAGAGAGTCATTCCAAAAAAGTTCAATTAGATTTTGATCATTTTTGGAATGGATGTTTTTGTTTGAGTTTCACACGCATCTGTATTCAATGTTCCTATGATAGTTATATCAAGGAGTGCCTAAATTAGGAGATGGAATCAACATCGGACATAGTTCATCTGTGCAAATCCCCAAATTTACAGAGATGGACAAAACAGGAGTTTGGAGAAAAGAAAATCGAATTTGAGATGAAAATCTTGCTTTGTACATCTGCGCAATTTTGAATGCAGACACATGCCTGTTTTGTCCGATGTTGTATCGCATGATCTATCCGATGTTGATTGCATTTCATAAATTTAGACACTCCTTGTTTATATGAGCTCTAATAAGTTTTTCGAAATTCGGTGTAGTCGCGTTCTATCTCATCTCAAAGTTCGACATTTTTAGCAAAATACATGTTTAAGCTATTCTAACTTTTTAAGTTTTTATCCGATTTTTACAAATTATATCTTATATATAAATTATACAGTAGGGTTATAACTTTTTTGTTGTAAAAAAATTACAGGTCCCCAATATATGGATAATATCGCACTCTTAATAACTATTTCATTTTAAGTCAATTCGGAACAAAAACTTGCAAAACCGAAACCAACTTCTAAAAGCCTTTTTTGTTTAAATATTAATTTTATATATAATATATCTGTACGTTTACATACTACAATTTACTACTTTTACTACAGCTGGAAGAATTCAATGCAAAAAGTAAACGAAACTTTCCAATTGTAGTATGATTTTCGAGTAAACGAACACACAGAATATTACAATGCGTATATGTGTGTTGTATTACGACTTACATTTCAGTTAATTTAACTAACATTGTCATTTGTTTTTTACTGTTGAAGAAATGAACCACAATTGTAGTAAAAATGAACCACATATGCAGTAAAAAATAAATAAACATTTTAAGGGTCCGCCATCTAACGTTTTTTTTTCAACTAGTGCTTATTTCGTGAATGGTAACACTTAGCTCATGTCTGATTTGACAGATAATTAGTTTTATCCTTCCGATGAACGAATATGGTCCGTATGTTAGTTATCTTGTGAAAAAAGTGAAAGAAACTGGCATCCTCATCGATAAACCAAAGCGTGAAAAGCCAAAAACAGTGCGTACACCCGAGAATATTGCTGCTGTGACAGAAAGTGTGTGTGAAGCGCCATCTACATCAATTCACCGTCGTTCTCAACAATTGAACATTTCGGAGACATCATTGAGACGAATTTTGCATAAAGACCTTGGTATGACACCATACCAATTCGTTCAGGAGTTCAAAAAAAAAAGGTTTTTGGCGGACCCTTTATTTGTTTTATTTTTTTAAATAAAAAAAAATAAATGTAAAATCATAATACAGTAATCTGATGTGGTTTGTTTTTTTAAATGAACTACAATTATAGTAAAAATTGAAATTTCTTTTGCAAATGACTGGTTTAACTCTTAAAAATATAGATGCTGTATTACAGCTCAAACAACTACAAATATTTACACACACAGATAAATAAAGTGTCAAAATAACTGAAAAGTTTATTTTATTTGTAAAAACTTATGAATTTAGTTAACATTAGATTTTAGAATATTTTAGGTGTTCCAACTAAAACTCAGTTGAATTAACTGAACTTTGTTGTGAAAACTAATGTTCAGTTCTACCAACCGACTGAAAATTGTAATATCCACATTTGTTCCCTCAGTATATAAATATATAAAAAACTATGCAATTTTACGAAAAATATTCCAATCCTTAAATATTTTAATAAACTTTAAGTCAAAGCTACATTGCGTTTGGTGAGGGAAGATCATGGTTTTTAATTTTTGTCCAAGGTCTTCACGACTAAGTCATGTAATTTTGAATACTTGCAAAAAATACAAAAACCCTATTATTTTGCGAATATTTCAAAAATTACACCCATAATTTTTGGAAGATCAATCATATTGTTTTGTATAATATTTCCAAAACCACGAATATGTTTTATTTATGGGGTCAAAAGATATTTGGATTTTAGTAAAAAATTCTCAAAAAAAAGTATAACTTCAGTACACACGAATTTTTCAGAGTTTAGAGTATACTTTTTAAACGGCATTTGGCTATTTAAATCAGATTATGTATTCAGAACTTCTCTGTAGACTTCGTCATAAAGTTTTCCTGATATTCCAGCCTAAAAATGCAAAAACACGGTTTTCACCAATATTCGAGACGTAACTTAACCGCGAATAATTTTTCTTATATAAAAGTCGTTACGGCATATCCCTGGTAATGACATACCATTATTTTTCCTACTAGCAGTATTGATAATAGCTTACTGCCAGCCTCAGTTTAAAACATATATATAATGACATACTAATAACTTGTTAATGTTCTTATTATTTCAATACAAAAAATAATGCCTTACCCATAAGTAGTTGTTTATATCATTACTTTAGATTCAACATAATGATCTACAATTTTTTGAAAATTTTTAGTCTTATTATTTTTTTAACTATGGTAAGTACATGTATAACTACATATTTTTAATTTTTTTAACTGGAAAGTAATTACATTTTGTGCAAGCAAGTCAGATATGCTTTTATCTATCAAGTATAACATGTCGACATAGCACAGATGATAGAGCGGTTGACTGACATCCTTGAGTCCCAGGTTCGAATCCCGTGTGGGCATATTTTATTAAAAAAAAATTTCAATAAAAAATATATTTTAAATAATTTTTTTTTTTTTTTATTTATTTTGAGACTCATTATTTTTGTCCATATTATTATTTAATAAGGTGTTTAGTAATTATATATTAATGAGATATGTAATGAAAATTGTAAGTACTTACCTTTTCCAAATTTCTATTTATAAAGGGTTCGCGCTTTTTTTTCAACTAGTGCTTATTTCGTGAATGGTAACACTTAGCTCATGTCTGATTTGACAGATAATTAGTTTTATCCTTCCGCTGAACGAATATGGTTGTGTATACGCTTGAACAACGCTGGGAAATATTGCGACATTACTTTGAAAATCATGGTAATGAGCAAGGAGTGACCGTTACAGTCAATGGCGATCGTTATCGGGCCATGTTGAACGAATTTTTGTTCACAAAAATTGAAGAGGCGGATATTGGCAACATTTGGTTTCAACAGGACGGAGCTACGTGCCACATAGCCGAAGCTACACTCGATGTTTTGCCCTGTTTTTGAAGATCGCATTATCAGCAGCAGAGCTGATGTCGTTTGCCCACCTCGGAGCTGCGATTTGACACCGTTGGACTACTATTTGTGGGGTGCCGTCAAAGATAAGTGTTACGCCAACAATCCAGAGACAATTGACGCTTTAAAGGACGATATTCTTGAAGCCATTGGTGAAATACAGCTGCACACAATCGATAATGTGCTTAATAATTGGACCGATCGTGTAGGCTACTGCATGGCCAGCCAAGGCAGCCATTTGACTGAAATTATTTTCCATTATTAACCGGAAGGATTGTACTTTCAAATAAAAAAATAAATTTGAGAAAATATTCAGTAGTTTTTTATAGCCTTTTAAAAAAAAAAAAAGTTATATGGCGGACCCTTTATAACCACTTATATACCTTTAAAAATGATTTTTAAATTTAAGTACTTAACATTTAAATTTTTTATCCGTTACCATCAATAACCAGTTCAATATTTCATACTTATATGAAACTAAGTTACTTAATTTACCACCACCGGTTTATGTGAAAATAGATTGAGATATCTGATAGATTCAATAGGTTGTGTGATGATAACGAGTAGTAGTTTTAGAAGCCGTAATGATCATTATGGCTTCATACGGCCTCTTGCGTGAAACATGCGGCCTCTTGCTTGAAACACGGTGTGGTAAAGTTCTGAGTATGCTGACTTTAAGGAATTATTCATATAGATTCGGATTCATAGCGCCAAAGACTATTTAAAACATATACTATGGGTCATAAGTTTAGCGAAATTTTAAATTCGTGTGTTTTATAGGGAGTTCAGACTGTGAAACTAATCTACTTGATTAACGTTAAAAATACCAAGGTCGCGCCAAAAGTGATACCGCATAAGAGGAACATGGAAAATGCCGGCGTTATCAAAAACGTTTGTCGACACAGCAACATATTTTTGCACCATCCTCTTAACATTAATTTTTACCTGACTATGTATGTGTGGCTTGTAAGCGTTGCCAACCGGACTTATATAAAACACATAGAGTTGCATGAAATTAGTAGTGTAGTTTAGAAAAAAGTAGTCAGATAAAAATTTATATTAACTGTTAATCAAAAGGATTAGAAAACGGGTTAAACGTTTAATTTGTCTATGTGAATTCCCTATTAAACAAAATTGTAGTTACTTACTTATTTAAAAATATAATATGACAATTTATTACTAAAATCTAAATATTTTTCGACTCCATGTTGAACTCACACTGAATTTTGGATATGTTGTACAAGACAATATGATCTATAAGAAAACTTAAAGATGTGGTTTTTAAAATATTGGCGAAAAATGGCGTTTTTGCATTTTTAAAAGACTGTATATAAATATCTGAAAGTAGAAGATCCAATATTTCATATGAGATCAGATTTGTAAAAAATCGGATAAAAGTTTAATAAGTTAGAGGAATTTGAACATGAGTAATGTCTCTCAGTTTTGATAAAAATGTCGAATTTTTAAAAACTTAATACTTAAAACTTAAAACGTTGAATAACGATGTGTTTATTTTTAACGATATCCATAGTGACTTATCCGAACACCGTTTCGAAATTTTTTGGAATGACTCTAGAGGCTTAAAGACATTGTTTAGTTTAAAATTCTTTGTATGTTTTTTCACTTCATAACGAATTCTAATGATTTGAATGGATTTCCAGGAATTCTTTTAAAACTATTTAAATATATAAAAAATGAAGTTAGAAAAAATTCTAGCAAATCATGTTCTTGTCTAGAGAATATAATAGAAACATTAACATGTGTGGTGGTTGTAGAATTTGTTCATTTAAAATTCTTACAAAATAAACCGTATTACAACATGATCTAAGTTCTGTTGATTTGAATTGTGGAAAAACACTCCTTTCAATAAAATGTACATTTCGAAAACCTCTTATACTTAATAGTTTTCTTTACAAACAAAAACCTTTTGTTTGACCGCTTTACGTTTAATTTTCGTAGATTAACCAAGTAGAACCATCCATTTTTTTTTTTACATGTCAAGTATTTATTGTCTTATATGATTTAATTTTCTATTCTTGACTTGATTACTAATTGATTTAACATGAATCGGCATAAATTAATATGCTGTGGTGATTCACTTAGCTATCTATCTTTTTTTTTTTTGTTGTGCCAACTCAATTTCAATTAAACCTCCATGGAATACATGGTACTAGTATTACTCTGTGGAGCTTTTTCTTTACACATGTGCCTTATTGTTTACACACTCGAAATGATTTGAAATGAAAATCACCTAATGAGTTACACAGCATGTCGAATAAAATTGATGTACTCTTTTGGCTCTTGACGGTATTTCGTTGAGGATATCAAAAGAAAATCCAAAGTGTAGTTTGTTTTTGTTCTTGAAAAGGAATAGTTCGTGTGGTGAAATGTTTGTCGTTTTTTGAATTTTAAATAATTTAATTATGTTCTCATTATTTTTTTTAACCCAATTAAGCGTGTATTTGTTAAAATATATTAACAAAATGTTAGTTTTTCCGAACATAATGCGGGTTTCAATTCTTTTGATGCTCAAACAATACAGTCTTGGTTGGAATACAGGAAATAAATGATAACTTTTTTAAAATTTAACGTAGAAGTCACAGAGTTTGGAATTTTTGGAAGTTCCAACGGATAGTGGAAAAATTCGGCATGATAAAAACCCTTTGGAAAAAAATTTTAAATTATATACACAAGGATGATTTAGTGATCGAAAAATAATGTAAATTTTCACTGAACTAATGAATCTTTTCTTCACGAATTCAACGAAAAATTTCTTTAAGTTAATGAAAATTTCTTTGAGTTGGTATCCAACTAATGAATTTGAATTAAGCGCATCATAATGTGATAATTACTTGTGAAAAAGAGATAACAATAGGATTAAAAAGAGAAGGCATTCTAGTTGAAAAATATATTGTTCACAGATATTAGTTAACTCTGTCTCTTCTGTTTAAAAAAACATTTGATAAAACTTCACTTAGCCACACTGATTACTGCGTCGACCGTGGCTCAACTCGCTAAGAGGTGATACTACGAGTCAGAGCATGTTGTATGTCTGTGGGTTTGAAACTCACTACAACACAAAAAGGAAAACGTTTTTTATATAGAGCAATTTAACAATATAAAATATTTTGTTCAACTGACACATAAATTAACCACTGATGAGTCCTTGGAGGGAACGACACTGCGTCAGTCTGGCACATCCATTGCGTCAGTTAAATTGTTCAATAAAAATGTTTTCTTTTTCTTCTTCCTGTAAAAAATCTAACCAAAAAAAATTTTTAATTTTTATAAAATTTGTTTTTAATGAAACTTCCTCAAATAGGGAATAACACTTTTTAATAAATTAATTGATATTTTTCATAATTTTTTATGAAATTTTGCATATATTACATCCTCCACTTTAAATTTTCTCAGATTTGTTTTCAGCTACCCCTACAACATTACTTAAAATAAATCATCCATCATATTAGATTTGCTATTTTAAATTTTGAAAGTCTAACTCGTATTCAGTGATCCCAAAAACCCTTAAGTGACAATATATATATTGTCACTTAATAGATCCCTTTGTTTCACGCCAAAGTCTAAGGACTGTAACATTTCAGTAATATAAACACCACCTACCATAACTAAAACTGTTTAACTTTCCGATAAACTCGGGTCAAAAAGGTAGGGACTCAAGCTGATTTTATATCAGATACCCTATTGCTAAAGCATTAATTAGAAATTGTCACGGCGGTAACCAGTGCGGATAGTGTCGGATACACTCAATTTAAGTGGAAGTTATAGTAACAGTATATTACATTTTCCCTCCATTAGCAAAATGCCGCGTCGCCGTGCAAGACGTAGAAGAACGCGAGACAACTTCATCAAGTGACAATCTTAAATCAATTATCAGTCATATTGGATCTGTCATTTTGAATTCTACGCACAGAAAACAGATTCATTGTGGTAACCGAATTTGTCGCCAACCGAATTGTGCTAGTTACACGAACTATCACATTATTCTGTTGCAGCTATCAACATTTACAGTTGTTCCTTCTGCATGAACATAATATCGAAAATGTTAGTGTAACAGAAATGTTTTGGTTAATCCAACCGAATTTAATATTCAGTAGAACCAAACGAATTTTCTAAAAACACTGTTTGCAATCATTTTTGTAATGTTTTATTAAGTTATTACAATATTACCAGAAATTTATTTATCCCACATTCCATGGTAAAAGTCGTTGAAGCTCAATATTGCTGAGAAGGTCTTCCAAGTGTGTTGTTTTGTATCTTTAGATTCAAGTTTAGTGTGCACTCAATGTAAAAAGCTTTATCATGATTATAAAACAATTTCACTGTACGAAAATGTATGAAGAATTTTCATTTTAAAAAAGTTTTCATATCTATGAAATGATGAAACTTTTCATAACTATTTATGAGACGTGCTACATAAATTAATATCATCAGTTTATTTTACGAAAACGGACCATAGCTCGAAACCCGAAAGAAAAAACCATTTTTAAGTCTAGTAGAGTATTATCACACTTCGTTTACAAAACTGAGCTAGGTCGGGATAGAATTCCGATACGAATCACCTCAACAATATTTTTATGAAACAGTTTTATAAATAATTAAAAAGCATTCCATTGAACGAAAACCTATGTACACACAGAAAAAAACTTTGGCATTTGACAACGGAAATCCGTTTACTAAGATACAAATTCGGCTATTACGAATTTCAGTATGTTGGTACAAATGAACATTAGTTTTCACAATAAAGTTTGGTTAATTCAGCTGAGTTTTAATTGCAACACCCAAATTATTCAGAAATCTAATATAAATATTGTTGGACTAATTGATATTATAAGTTGTTATAATTAAAATACAATTTAAAAAAAAAAAAACTTTGCCATTTGCCAACTGAAATTCGGTTACTAAGATACAAATTCGGCTATTAGGTATGGAGGTACAAATGCAGATTTGTTTTCACAATAAAGTTCGGTTAGTTCAGCTGAGTTTTAGTTGCAACACAAAAATTATTCAGAAATCTAATATAAATATCGTTGGACTAACTGATATTATAAGCTGTTACAATTAAAATACACTTTTCAAATCGGTTGGCACTTTATTTCTCTGTGTATAATTTTCATTATATATAACAAGGCTTTCATAAATACAATGCTTTTCGTTTTTTTTTTTTGCTGTCTGGGAAGTTTGTTATTTTAGGTGTTACCCAAATCAAAAAAAAAGTAAATCTTAGTTGCTTTGAGATCAAGGTTTTATAATATTCAAATATGGTAAAATTTTTTCTCAATTTGCTTTATTTTTGCGAAATCTTTAAACCAATCTAAAAAATATCTCAAATGAAAGCTCATTTTGTCTTCTATTCAACTATTATATAAGCAAACAAAATTCAGATGCTTTATTAGAAATGTATTAAAAATTAAAAAAAAAAAAACCTTAAGCTATTTCAATTTATAATAGAAATACAATAGAACTCTTTTGAAAATTAATTGGCCAATATTAGTGTAGTTTAAAATTGTTGTTATTTTTTCGATTTTTTTAATCCAAATTTTACTAACATTTTCAATTAAGAAATTTTAACCAATAAAGGGTCCGCCATATAACGTTTTTTTTTTTTCAACTAGTGCTTATTTCGTGAATGGTAATACTTAGCTCATGTCTGATTTGACAGATAATTAGTTTTATTCTTCCGCTGAACGAATATGGTTGTGTATACGCTTGAACAACGCTGGGAAATATTGCGACATTACTTTGAAAATCATGGTAATGTTGCAGAATGTGTGCGAAAATTGCGTACGGATTTTGGAAGAAGAGAAGCACCGCCAGATCCGTATGTTCGTTATCTTGTGAAAAAAGTGAAAGAAACTGGCATCCTCATCGATAAACCAAAGCGTGAAAAGCCAAAAACAGTGCGTACACCCGAGAATATTGCTGCTGTGGCAGAAAGTGTGCGTGAAGCGCCATCAACATCAATTCACCGTCGTTCTCAACAATTGAACATTTCGGAGACATCATTGGACATCATGTCGTTTGGCCACCTCGGAGCTGCGATTTGACACCGTGGCGTAACACTTATCTTTGACGTTGCCGTCAAAGATAAGTGTTACGCCAACAAGCCAGAGACAATTGACGCTTTAAAGGACAATATTCGTGAAGCCATTGGTGAAGTACAGCTGCACACAATCGATAATGTGCTTAAAAATTGAACCGATCGTGTAGGCTACTGCATGGCCAGCCGAGGCAGCCATTTGAATGAAATTATTTTCCATTATTAACCGAAAGGATTGTACTTTCAAATAAAAAAAGAAATTTGAGAAAATATTCAGTAGTTTTTTTATAGCATTTTCAAAAAAAAAAAGTTATTTGGCGGACCTTTTATAAACTATTTTCAAAATTACTAAAAAATAAATAAATAAATTTTATTAATAGTGGGTGAATAAAACCACAGTCTTAGCATTTGTCCGCCTACATAACTGGCTTTGTGCGCGATGGCACGATCAGTAGCGCACAGTTCTGTTCATCCTAGTTCTACATCATCCTTGATCTCGATAACAACATTAAATAATTAAAATCTGATGACTATTTTTTTTTATACAAAATATCAAATATTTTCCTTAGCCACATGACCTGACAACTCTTCTACTCATTTATTTATAGTCACAAATTAACTACACAAAAAAGAAACAGAAAACAATAACTTACATCAATTAAAAAATAAATCTACCATTAAGTTTAAAAATATCATTGGGATTGCGTGTGTCATTCATATCAAAAAATATAAAAACCAAAGATTCAAAGTGCAGGAACCAAAATAAAGAAAAAAATCATTTAATTCCAGTTTAAATGCCTATTTAACGCCTTTTAACTTTTTTGTAAGGAATATATAAAAAAAAACTAGATAAGCACGCAATGTTCTTTAACAATGTTCCCCCGTTAAGGAATTGTCATTTAATAAAAACCCGCCCAACCAACTCCAACCAACTCCAACAATTTAACTCTTTATTTAGACACTAGATACTCGTACTATAATAACTACATGCATGAGGTACAAACAAAAAAAAAATTAAAATTTTATAAAAAAAAATTTGGTTGCATGTGTCACTTGTGTTTCTTGAGAAGATGATACGCACGTGAAATTATTTAACACTCATACTGTGTGTGTGCTTAAGTGATACAAGTGTAACACGCAACATGCAGCCAAGCAAGCATGAGGCATGTCACTAAAAGACATAAAATATTGTATATTTTATTATCTACAAAACACTATTTAAAAAGTTGTTTTGGATACAAGAATTACACTCTGTCGCCGAATAAATAACTGACAAAATATAAACCCACCCCAATAGTGAAGGTCACCTGCTGGACCAATTGTCAGTTGATACAAAAAGTAAAAATATATTGCACAGACGAATGTGCTCTAGCTTATCGTCAACAAGCAATGTAGTGTCAATGCTTTTGCTATAGGTGGAAGGCATTAATACATTTCATTCTAGACAGTGGAGCAAAATCATAATATGTGAGAATTAATTCAGTTATTTTTACACGCTTCTTGGATTACTACGACATTTTACACATACTTAGCCGAATCAATTTTGGGCGAAAGCTTTGACATCTGACCCAAATACCCTGGAGCTGTATCGCTGAAGACCACAGTGGCAATGCCGATTTTTAATATACGTTATAATTGCATTGAAGTTTTCTTTAGATAAATAAACTTCATATGAAATATTTTTGTCAGGCTTCAAATGATGGTTTGCAAAATGATGGTTTAGCAATTTTTTATGAAAAATGTACCACCAATCTTTGTGTCCACATTATTTTTTTTTTCGAAAAGTGAGCTTATTTGGATATTTTATATAAAAAAATATGCCAGAGCATATTCATCGTATCTCGAAAACTAAGTAAGATAGGAAAAAGTTACTAAATGTGTCTTAATCCGAAGCATATTTACATGCCCTTATATTGACTTGGTACGGGGGAGGAAATTACTTTGTAAATATACGGTGGTTGAAAGCTCGTTAAAAGATATGCCAATGCATATTCATCGTATCTCGAAAACTAAGGAGATGGAGGAAAATGTAATAAATGTGTCTTAACCCGAAGCATCTTTACATGCCCTTATATTGACTAGGTCAGGGGTAGGAACTGACTTTATAAATATACGGTGGTTGAAATCTCGTTAGAAATTAAAACTAGCATACAAATAATCTCGATGTATATAAAAACGAAGAACTAATAAAACTGTAAAAAAAATATGCCAGAGTAAAAATTTAATTTGTTTTATATAAATAGAACATTTTTGGTCTTAAAAGTTTAGTAACGTCATGATGCTTATTATTATAATACCCTAGCCACGTGTTTTATTACTAAGAAGACAAGAGTGGAGCAAAATTTATGAATAATAGGTGTTT
This sequence comes from Delia radicum, assembly GCA_021234595.1. Taxonomy (NCBI): domain Eukaryota; kingdom Metazoa; phylum Arthropoda; class Insecta; order Diptera; family Anthomyiidae; genus Delia; species Delia radicum. The sequence continues at coordinate 86,706,927 of CM037854.1, forward strand.
TGTTAATGCTTTGCCTAGCTTATGTAAAACTTCGGGTTCTTATGAGAACTTTAGCCAGATCGAAATACTAGTATCAATAATATGTTTGATTTTCTTTATTTTTGTAAATATACAGAGGTTGAAAGTTCGTTATAAATTAAAAATAAAAATGACACCCTGTTGTTTAAAAATATTTTACATAAATTTCTTACAAAACAGTAGTTTTGCAAATTTTCAGACAAAATTTTGATTTGTTTAATTTGAAAAAACTTTCGTTAAAGTTATCAGAACAGGGGTCGAAATACGGAGTTCTTGATCGTAATTTTGCTACCGGCATTAACTTTTTATTTCTTAAAGTAAAACTTTTAACCAAAATTTTTCGGTTAGGTATGTTGTAGTTCGGTCCTTAATGGAAAATAAATACAAAACTTGGTATAGTCATTATTAGTATTTTTGTAGTTTCTGATTAAAAATATGTATGGTTAATAGGATTTTTGCTATTCTGGAGGCTCTAGCTTTTTTAAAACTTCAGGTGCGGATGAGATCTTTAGCCAGATCGAATTACTAGTATCAACCTAGCTAATATGTTTGATTTGCTTTATTTTTGAAAATATACGGAGGTTGAAAGCTCGTTATAACATAACTATGTATAATAGAACCATTAAAAAACTATTTTCGTACGATTTAACTCGATCACGAATGCCGTAATTTTGCCCCAGATTTTAAGCCCAAAGCTGTAATAAATCTTGGTAAAAAAATATTTGTTCACATATTATTTTGAGTATGAGCTCAAAATAATGTTGGCTACAATTTTGTAAAATTCCACAGTTATCCAAATAGCCTAGAAGAAATGCATAACCAATTTACACACTATATTGCTTCTTACCCACTGTGCGCTGTATTATCTGTAACTTGTAACTGCAATTTATATTTGTCTGTATATTAAGTCGTTTCTTGGTGGTTAATGTTCTGATGCTAGTTCTAAGGTATAGTGAACTTTTTTTTTATGAAAAAAGTGTTATGTTACCCTTGGGATCATTTGAATTTAGTTACACGCAATTATATTATTTGTGTGTGTAAGTTTCATTTGGGGTGAACTAATGTTTAACCTATGATTGTAAGTGTGATTTCGTTATGGCAATTACAATAAAGTTGTGATTTGTAAATTGTTTTATAGGTCGACATTACGTTATGAATGGGGAAGCCTGTGTTGCATGGGACACACTGTATCTGTTTCATACTTTCTTATGGATACTTTTGAAATCTATTAACAATGGTAGAATTTATGTAGGTAAATCTAAAAACAAAAATCTTTTAAAATAAAATTTGAAAAATAGTTCTCTGGAACTGTTATAGTTAAGTTGAAACTCTGTAGTTTGATAATTGTGTAATAAAGGAGGCAGGCAGCACAATGGGACTAGTATTTGACCTTGTTGGCTTAATTTTACATTCTAAGAAAAATGTTGCTGCGAAATTTTTTTTACTATATATATAAAATATTCAGTTTTCGATCTCGCTAAAGTCTAAAACATCGCATTTTTTGCAAAAGATGTTTGTTTTTGCACCTTTATAATGCAAATACACTGCGTTACAAAACTATAATTACAAATTAATTTCATTAAAGTTAAAAACAAGTAAAATTGTTTAACTGGCATAAATGTAAAACCAATGGAAAATGTATAATATTTGACAAAAAACAATTAAATAATTTTTATTTTACTATTTAAATACACTTCACTTTATATGTAAAAATTTACAAAAATGTAAGAAACATATTTTAAAACACGCTCTCATATTGACGATTTTCTGCGTAAACTCGAATATAACCTCAATGGAGGTATGATTCGGAGAAGTGGCCCGTATGGCCATTCCAATACTTTTAAATGGTTTGATGAAAGCCATTCCATCGTTTGACGACTTACTTGTACTGAGGTATTGTCTTGTTGGAATATAAATTCTTCTTCGATGCTATTTTAAATAAATGGCACCAATTTCTCTTCCAATATTGTAATGTACTAAGATGATGTCATTCTAATGCTTTGAAACGCCGAATTAACCAAACCGTCGAAACAAAATGCTCCCAAAACCATTGAGGATCCGCCACCGAAATTTCTTTTATAAGTAGTATCGTGGTTCCTTGAATAAGTCTCTCCAATTGCTGCTAAAACCATTTGGACCATCAAGATTGAATTTTTTCTCATCAGAAAAATTCATCTTTAAAAGAAAGTGGTGTTAAAACAGTCCTACCTACAACAGAAATAATTTACTTACCTTTCTCCAGATGGTTTGTAAATTCCTGTAGTTTTGTGGAGGAGTAATAATATTGGTCATTGATTATCTGATGAGGCTCTTCATTTAGTTGCTGAAACAGTTGATTATTTTACGGCGGTCCCGATCAGAAAGATTTTTTTCGGGCCGCCTATTTTACTTTTACCATAAGCACTCGGATTATTTGCAAAATTTGTGACAACCTCAAAAAATTTAAAAAACTGTTTAAATGAGCTGAAATTTGCCCTTTTCACTTATTTCATTTTATTGCAAATAAAGGGTCCGCCATCTAACGTTTTTTTTTCAACTAGTGCTTATTTCGTGTATGGTAACACTTAGCTTATGTGTGATTTGACAGATAATTAGTTTTATCCTTCCGCTGAACGAATATGGTTGTGTATACGCTTGAACAACGCTGGGAAATATTGCGACATTACTTTGAAAATCATGGTAATGTTGCAGAATGTGTGCTAAAATATGGTTGTGTATACGCTTGAACAACGCTGGGAAATATTGCGACATTACTTTGAAAATCATGGTAATGTTGCAGAATGTGTGCAAAAATTGCGTACGGATTTTGGAAGAAGAGAAGCACCGTCAGCTCCGTAAGTTCGGGCACCGTCAGCTCGGGTGCGTTCACCCGAGAATATTGCTGCTGTGGCAGAAAGTGTGCGTGAAGCGCCATCAACATCAATTCACCGTCGTTCTCAACAATTGAATATTTCGGAGACATCACTGAGACGAATTTTGCATAAAGACCTTGGTATGACGCCATACAAAGTCCAATTGGTTCAGGAGTTGAAGCCAGCTGACCATCCAATGCGTTTTCGCTTCGCTAAGTTGGCCTGCGATTGACTTACAGAAGATGCCGATTTTGCCAAAAAAATCATCTTTTCAGATGAAGCTCATTTTGATCTTGGCGGGTATGTAAACAAGCAAAATTGTCACATTTGGGGCACAGAAAACCCGCACGCATACAATGAAAAGCCGATACACCCAAAACGAATCACTGTTTGGTGCGGATTTTGGTCCAGAGGCATAATTGGCCCATTTTTCTTCGAAAATGAGCAAGGAGTGGCCATTACAGTCAATGGCGATCATTACCGGGCCATGTTGAACGAATTTTTGTTCACAAAAATTGAAGAGGAGGATATTGCCAATATTTGGTTTCAACAGGACGGCGCTACGTGCCACACAGCCGAAGCTACACTCGATGTTTTGCGCCCTGTTTTTGAAGATCGCATTATCAGCCGCAGAGCTGATGTCGTTTGGCCACCTCGGAGCTGCGATTTGACACCGTTGGAGTATTATTTGTGGGGTGCCGTCAAAGATAAGTGTTACGCCAACAAGCCAGAGACAATTGACGCTTTAAAGAACAATATTCGTGAAGCCATTGGTGAAATACAGCTGCACAAAATCGATAATGTGCTTAAAAATTGGACCGATCGCGTAGGCTACCGCATGGCCAGCCGAGGCAGCCATTTGAATGAAATTATTTTCCATTATTAACCGGAAGGATTGTACTTTCAAATAAAAAAAGAAATTTGAGAAAATATTCAGTAGTTTTTTATATAGGATTTTCAAAAAAAATAAAAATATTTGGCGGACCCTTTAGATTAAAATTGCATAAAAAATAAAAATAATTCATTAATTTTTTTTTATTCGCTATTCTTCTTAGGGCTTTGTGGTGTAATGGTTAGTTATACAGATGGCTGTTATACAGATGGTCCCGGTTTCGATTACCGGTGACGACAACATCAATTTAGAAAAATAATACGTTCTTAATAATCCATGCATAAAAATATGAAATTATTGTCAAAACTACAAAAACTTTCGTAAAATCTACAAATTTTGTTATTTTGACATTTTTTCGTAATTATTATCAGTGTATATATCAGTTTTCTATAACTCATATGTATCGCAGCTTCCCATATCACTTAACCCCACCGAAGTAAAATAATGAATCCACCTACTGTTCTAAGACTTAGTATCTCTCGCAATTACAGTGTTGCCTGGTTTGAAGCCCTTTATCTTTCCCCGCCTTTCATCTCTTCACTATTAATTTCCCAAAGAAAGCAACACATTAAAAAATAATAAAAAATAAGAGATCAGTTATCGCACTCTCAAAAACAGTTATCAGTTTAAAAAAAATGTTCGTAATATTAGAAAAAATACCAAAAATATATTGTAATTATAGTTATGCAACGCACTGTACACTAAAACCGGACTGTGACATATACATATTTCGATAAGATTCGTATTTTTCTCCTAGATAATTCTAAACTTAGTCGCATTCGATATAAATATTGTTGTGCAAATTTCATTTATAAATCAAACATTTTCTTTAACTCGACCCAACAATATTAAACCAATATATTTAAAAAAAAATCCTATTTAAATTTTATAATTTATTTAGCTATAAAGTATTTTTTTTTTTTTTAATTTTTAATTTATATTTAATTCTTGAGTTTTTAAGTATATTATCTTTTTAAAACCACATAATTCATAATGACGCGTGTGTATATGGATTAAAGTTTTTTTTTTGTCGTCTTTCTAGTCATTAAAACCTAAAATGCCATAAAACATTAAAACTACAAAAAAAAAATCTTTAAAAATTACGACACAATAGATTTTTACTACATAATATGACATTAATGTGTGTTAAATTTTTTTTAGCAGCGGAAATTATATTATAAAAATAGAATAGAACAAAAAAACGAATTAAATATGTTCCAAAAAAATTTAAGATTTTTTTCTATATACAAATTTGTTTTTATAAAAGTCAAATAAGAAAATGCAGAGTATTGAAAAACCATTTAAATACTCAAATAAAAAGGTATTTAAAAGTACAAGAAAATCTGTAATTTTAAAGAAACGTAAACTATTTTTATGAAAGTAGGCAGTTTAGGTTATTTTGGAAAACCATTTCTGTATAAAACAGTTGTAAGTAAGCCCCTAATGAAATTCAGTATATAGCATCAAGCTTTTTTTAATATAAAAATATTTAAAAATGTTAAGTTTTCGTTTTTATTTAATTCTTATTATTTATAACACTGTGCTCGAATCGGACACTTTTTTTTTGTAACAAACGGGGCACCCGGTGGGTAAACCTAATTCGAGTACGCTGAATCCTGTGGTGCTAACCGTTTTTTTAGGTTAGCTCTTGTTTAAAAGATAATTAAGATTGAAAATTATGGTTCCCTCCCATACAAAGTAAATATTTAATATCATATATCTACAGTACTATAATAGTCTTAGTCTTAGAAATGTGTGCACGTTGATTATTTGATAGTGTTAATAGTCATGGGAAAAATGGGCGTGATCGAACCAGTGGGCGTGTCAGCTCCCATACAAAGTAAATATTTAATATCATATATCATATATCTACAGTTCTATAATAGCCAGAGTCTTAGAAATTTGTGCACGTTGATTATATTATGAATAGTCATGGGAAAATTGGGCGGGATCATACCAGTGGGCGTGGCAGCTCCCATACAAAGTGAATATTAAGCTCATATACAAAATTAATATTAATATTAAATATCTAGGGTTCTATATTAGCTATATAGCCTTCAAATTTTGTACGAGTCCATCAATTACAAATATTGGTAGTCGAACTGAAAATGGGCGGAATGCGATAAATGGGCGTGGTACAAAAAGCAAAAAACAAAAAAGCATTAAAATCAGGAAATGAAAATTGAAAAAATCATGAAAAATTTATTTATTAAAAAAAAAAAATTATAAATCTCTTTAAAATTGTTGTAGTCAATTAAATTTTGTTGCAAATAGTTTATTGTTGATGTTTTTCATAAAATGTTCTCAATTTCATACATTTAAAATCAATAAATGGTAAAAAAAACTTAAAAACATTGTTTTTTTTAGGTACTTGGAACCATAATTTTCAATCTTAATTATTTTTTAAACGAGAGCTAACCTAAAAAAACGGTTAGCACCACTGGATTCAGCGTACTCGAATTAGCTTTACCCGCCGGGTGCCCCGCTTGTTACGTTTTTGAACTAGCACAGTGTAATTATTTATTTCCAATATTTCGTCTACACATTGGGTGACTTCTTCAGGTACCAATTATTATAATAATTGAAGAAGTCACCCAATGTGGAGACGAAATATTGAAAATAAATAATTATAATAAATAAATGAATAATCTTAAGCTCGTTTAAAATAAGAAGAAATTAATAAATATATTTAAATAATTTTCAATTATGAAGCATTGCATTGATTTCCCGTTTGACCAAAATAGACTACTAGCAACATTACATTTCAGATTTTGAAAATTCTTTATCGTACCAATCTTATTTTTAAGTTTTTAAAAGGTGGTGTTAAAAATGGTCCCAGTTTCCTATTTTTTAATATTTATTCCAAAGAAACTATACAAAATGGGCACCAAATTAAAGGCATTTTAAAGACCTATGTAGCGATCTACCAAAAATAAGGCAGAAACTAGGCTAGTCTGATTTAAAAATTAATAGTGTTTATAATTTTTAGAAAACATTTTATTCTTCTTCTTAACCTCAACCTTTCTAAAATAAAAAAAATAAATGTTATATGTTTATCGGTTTTTCGTGGTACCATTTTCGACCTAACCTTTTAAACCCTTAAAAGTTATATAGGTACGATAAAGCATTGCGATTTTTCGTTAGTTTAGAACACTTAGGGTACTATGTCACTTGAAGAAAGGACGACTTACATATCAGTAAATTTAACTAACATTGTCATTTGTGTCTTTTTTCTTCTTAAAAAATGAACCACAATTGTAGTAAAAATTAACCACATATCCAGTTAAAAAAAAAGAAAACTTTATTTGAAAATGTTGCATTTTCTTTGATCTACTTTTATTTAGTTCTTCTTATTTTAAATGAGCTTAAGATCATTTATTTATAAATTATAATTATTTACTTCCAATATTTCGTCTCCACATTATGTGACATATTCAGGGAACAATTATTATAATTTGATTGAAATTTTTTTTTTTCAATAATTAATAACTTATAAATATATAAAATTTTTTTAAAAAAGGCGGGAAACCAAAAATATTTTCTGTCAATACGAAAAAATAAAAATATCCCTGGAAACAAAAATAAATAAAAATAAAAATATTACAGAAAACAAGAATAACTATATTAATATTTAAAATCTTAGCTAGAATATTGAAATACATGTATTACTAAACATCAATAATGTTTATGTCAAATATTTTGACATATTCGTGTTCATCATGCCAAAATTAGTTAATAAGCTTGTATCATTAGTGAATTTAAAAAAATAATAGTCTTTGTGCTGTTAAGCGATTTTTTAATTTGTAGCCATAAATAATTATAATTTAAAAATAAAGGATCTTAAGCTTATCACACATCCAAATTTAATCAAAATATAAAACATATAATTTTGTACATTTCGTACACTTAAAGGAAAAGTGTCATCATATTTAAAAAGTGTTTCATCAATTTTCGTCCAATACTATGATATAGGGTCCGCCAAATTTCTATATAGGGTCCGCCAAATTATTTTTTTTTGAAAATGCTATAAAAAAAAAAACTTCTGAATATATTCTCAAATTTCTTTTTTATTTGAAAGTACAATCCTTCCGGTTAATAATGGAAAATAATTTCATTCGAATTGCTGCCTCGGCTGGCCATGCAGTAGTCTACACGATCGGTCCAATTTTAAAGCACATTATCGATTGTGTGCAGCTGTATTTCATCAATGGCTTCACTTATCTTTGACGGCACCCCACAAATAATAGTCCAACGGTGTCAAATCGCAGCTTCGAGGTGGCCAAACGACATCAGCTCTGCGGCTGATAATGCGATCTTCAAAAACAGGGCGCAAAACATCAAGTGTAGCTTCGGCTGTGTGGCACGTAGCGCCGTCCTGTTGAAACCAAATTTTGCAAATATCCTCCTCTTCAATTTTTGCGAACAAAAATTCGTTCAACATGGCCCGATAACGATCACCATTGACTGTAACGGCCACTCCTTGCACATTACCATGATTTTCAAAGTAATGTCGCAATATTTTCCACCGTTGTTAAAGCGTATACACTACCATATTCGTTCAGCGGAAGGATAAAACTAATTATCTGTCAAATCAGACATGAGCTAAGTGTTACCATTCACGAAATAAGCACTAGTTGAAAAAAAAGTTCGATGGCGGACCCTTTATATATGAAGGATATTTTGTATTAGAAAAGATTTAATTATTTTTGTGTAGAAAAAATTCATATATATATATATATATATATATATATATATATATATATATATATATATATATATATATATATATATATATAACATATATATATATGGCCAATATAATTCATGTTGTTTGTGAAATGTTTCATAAATATTAATAAAATTTTTACAGTGGACGAAAATTGATGAAACTTATTTCTGTATTTCTCAGGTTGTAGTGGGTTTTTTTGGTTCAAAAGTGAAAACATTAACCCTATGTGGATCAAATTGCATACAAAAATTACACATGAGTACAAAAACATGACCACCAATTCTATATATCTCAGGCACGCTGATTTCGATGGCGTACTTTATTTTTCGATATGTGCAACAGTTTTCCTACAAATTTACTTTAAGGTTTGGCGTATGTACGATAAATGCAGTTGTTAAGATATAGCGATTTTAAAATGCAATTAATCTGACTCCTTGCAATTGAAATGTGTATTCTTATTTTAGATACATATTCGATTCACAAAACTTTAGATTAAACCCGCTATTTGGCGGTTTTCCAAATTTTTACCCAATTTTTACGGTTTAAGCGAATTTCATAGCTAAACCAGTAATTCCCCAAAAACAAATGGTCCTGCAGTAGAAAGAGCCCTTTAAAATTAGGTGTCTCTGCAAAAAAACAAGTATTTTAATATGGTGTTTCATATGCAAAATGCACGATTTCTCAAAATTTTATATGGCAGCATAACTTTTCGAGATGAGCCCAGAATTCAACTTTTAGTGTACTGTGTAAATTTTATTGTATTGTATTGTACTACATTGTAAAGACCTTTAAAAAATATAAGTGAAAAAAAATTAGCCAGAAATTTTTATATTTGAAAAAGTTTTTCTAACAAAACCCTCACTTTTGTGACAAATATGTCCCAAAACGTTTTGTTAGGAAAACTATGTACAAAAAATATTTTTAGCTGAAAATTTGGAAGCAAACTTTTGAAGGATATTTACATATTATACCAAAAGCTGGACCTCGGAATCGTCCTGGAAAGCTCTGCTGCCATATAACATTTTTGACAAATCGCGAACTTTTTATAAAAACGCTTTAGCAAAATACATTTTACTTACTTATCTAACTCCTCATCAATGACTCCTTCCACTGCGTGAACATTTTATTAGCTCGTTTAATTATTTAGCTACAGAATTCGCCAAAACCACAAAAATTATTTCATTATTTTGTTTAGGTAAATTGAGTAGGTTAAGAAACAATTTCATTTAAAGTCAAACTTAAATTGGTGAGAATTTTTATAAACACAAATTACTAATTGTTGAAACTTACCTTTTTTGCGAGCTCTAAATTTTAACTAATTTGGCTGAAGCTTTTAGCTACGGAGATCGCAAAATCCTACTTTCATCATATTTTGGATCACGCAAGTTTACACACACAGAGAAATAAAGTGCCAACCGAATTGAAAAATACTCTTTAATGGTAACAACTTATAAACATTCGATTTCTAAATATTTTGGGTGTTGCAACTACAATTAAATTGAATTAACTGAACTTTGTTGTGAGAACTAACGTTCAGTTGTACCAAATGACTGAACTGTATAATAACAGAATTTGAGTCGTATAAACCGAATCTCAGTTGGCAAATATATACATTTTTCTCTGAGTGCATATCTACTTTTCTTTTTTGGCTCTTTTCCATTTTCACAGACGATTTGTAAATTTTTAAACGAATTTAATTTTAATGAAGCATCAATTAATAAAATGAATATTATTATTCGATTATATACATTTTTTACCAAAGAAAAAAAATAAAATATGTAACTCGATATTCTTATGCGGAGAGACAATAATTTTAAATGAATTAATTTGACGTTAATTTGTGTCCATAAATTTCTAAAAATTCATAAAAATCTAATAATTATAACCATACTTAATTAAAACCATAACTTTTTGAAAAGGGACCAGCAGTAACGCATACACGTTTTGTTCATAGTTATAAGGAACAATAAACAGAAACTACTGATCTCACAGCAACATTAAAGCGAAGGAATTTCAGAATGCAAAACGAAAAAACTAAAAGTCATGATTGTCAATGATCATTAAATTATAAAATTTAATAAAAAATAAAGAAAGATTGCAGAACGAAATTCAAAAAATACGCGTTAAAAAACGCCACTAAAATAAAACTCAATTTGTGGTTTTAAAATATTTTCTACTGTACACTTAAAAAAAAAGTGAGTAAAGTCAGCAAACATTTTGGGAGGATCCTTGCAGAAAAATTGTTAAAATCAGCAAAAAAAAATTTGTTAATTCAGCAAAAATGTTGCTGAGTTTTCCGCAATTTTTCTACAACGATCCTCAAAGCAAAAAATTTGCTGAATTTTTTTTATTAGTGTATTTATATGTAGAATGCCTTCCTGCCAGACAGTCAGTCAAGTGTGCACACACTCAGTTTAAGTAAGTCGAAAATGAAAGAAATACAGCAACTTAAACGTTTTTTTAAATTAGTTGCAAACATGATGTGCTAAACAAAACACTAAACGGAAATTTAATAGCAATATGAACTTGATACACTTTTGCAATATTCTTCACTGGTTGTGAGAGAATCATGCAAGATTTGAAATTTTGTGGTCAGAAAGTATTAGGAAAAGACGCAGTTTCTATAATTTGTGCATATCATGAAACAGATTTTAAAACACAGAAAAATGCTTATTTTCTGAACATACGTCTTTTACTATACTCTCTATGATGAGCACAATAAATTCTCATTGAGTTCGTGATTTCTGGAAATTCAAAAAACTCTGTCCTCTAATGACTTCCTTTGGCAAAGAATGAAATCCGTACAGGGACATACAATGTATTTGTAATTTTGCATTCAATTCAACTAATGAAAAGTGTTGGAAGACGCATTAACGGGTCATTAAAATATGTCCGATAACTTTTAAGTATTTTTGCTATTCAAACACATGTGTTTTAACTGGCATTAAAACTGGCGCTTTAAGGAATCATAGTTGGTTTAAGGAATCATAGTTGGTTTAAGCTTAAAATTATACATGTTAATGCATATATAATTTAATCGAGGAGGTGTCTAAGCTTTTGCCGATATTCTTTTGCCGATATATTATAAATATATTTTAAATAAAAATTATATCAAACTTGTATAAAAGACATAGTATGGCCTTGTTTACTACCTCCACTGTACATTTTGTTTTTAAAAACAAATGTACAAATCAAAAGAAAAGAAAAGAAATAAAAGAAACAAAAACGTGTATTGAATATTAACCAAATGTAGACATACACACAAAAAACAAGTTTTCATTTTATTTTCAGATCAATGGTGATAATTTTTAACTTCGAGCTCATATATATATTAGTTCTCATGTAGTGAGTAAACTAGTTAATATGAATGTTTGATGTTTGGCATTAGTTTCTTACCTTTTTCAAAACGTGTTCTGATGATGAGAACCTAGAAAATTCCTGAAATAGATCTATCAACACATTCCTGAAAGGGTGAAATAATAAATTTGAAAACAAAAACTCTATAGATTATTTAATAGGACAATATCCTAATAATGAAATACAGAGTATGGCCTCGAACTTGAATAATTTTAATTTTCATTATATTATAAATATATAAAATAAATGGCAACCCTTACGTGGCCCTTAATTGTATCCCCTTTATTATAAAGACAAGTAGTTTTATAGGTTAAAAATTGGGGCAAAAATTGTTTTGTATTTTTATATAAAAATATGCCTAAAATTTACGATATCGATATTTATTTGTACTCAGCGTTAAAAGTTTCGGGAATCAAAAATTTTGATAACTATGTTGCCTATGCAGTAATTTAGGGTTGCAATTAATTTTAAGTATTTTAAAGTTAGGTGAAAAAAGTTCTTCGGAAAAAATCGCATGAAAAATTTCAGATAGTTTAAAATATCGAAGCGTAACATTTGCTGCATATTTGAAAAATTTTTATTGGGTAATTCCTATAAATTTCGCTTAAATTCAGATATAAGACCAAGGAGACGAAAGTAATAAAAAATTGGTATAAATTAATTTCAAAGTTGCTCGAAACTTTTTTGTATTAAATGTTTTTAATATTTTAGTACTCTGATGGAAAGGTTAATACCAATTTGTATTTCATTTCATACCAAATTTTTATGTTGTTTCTTAAAAAAAGAGTGAAAATTGGGTTATTTAGAATCCCAAATTTAAACGTGGAATTGGTAAAGTCCAATTTCACGGTTAAGGGTTAGATAAGGTACCTATTCTTATTAATTTTGTCAGCTCTATCGCCTATTCAACTATTATGACAAACAGACCACATCAATTAGCGGCGTTTCCTGGTTAGTTTAAAATAAATAAAAGTTCTTACAAATTATGAAAAGTTTTTCGACCTTTGAAATGAATGACTTTATTAAATAATTGAGCTCTAGGTCACGTTTATATTTATAAAAAATGATAAAATTTGAAAATATTTTTTGCTGAATATTAATATGATATATTTTGAGTTAAATGGAAGTTACAAATTGATGTCCTAAAATCATAATGTTCTAAAATAAAATTAGTAAAAATGTTTGCTAAAACTACTAAAAATTAGTTCAAAACGACATTATTAAAACTGGCAACTTTTTTTTGCTAAGTATGATTTAAGTAAGAATAGCCACTAATAATCTTTCAAATATATAAAAATTTTGTTATTTTTGAGCTAAAGTTTAACCCTCTGACAGGTAAGACAACCTCAGGCTAGTCTTCATAAAATTTACCACAAATGCGTCAAATGAGCGTTTTATACTTATAAATTAATATATTAAGATAGAAAACTAATTTTGCTAAATATTTTGCGAAGAAATTTCGTTTGATTTCAAAAACTAATTATTTTTAAAAAAATATAGTTTTCAAAAATCTAAAAAACCTTATAAGTCCTAACTTTAGTCCAAGGACTCTAAGGATTTTATCAGGATTCCTCTAAAGGACATCGTCTTAACTTATAAACTAATAAACGCATTTTTATGAAATTTTGCAGAAAAACTACATTAAGTATTAGCAGCAAAGCGTTGAACTTTGAGCAATATATATTGAAGTTTAGATATTTTTCGCCTAATTTCGCATTTTCCAAGAAGCAAAAATCCTGATATCTTCTTAAATAGAAGCAGGAAAAATAGTTTTTCGAGCCTGGTTATATCTTGGTCAGAGAAATATTTTTTGTCCAAAACTCCTCTTTTATATGCTTTAGTTTTCAAAATGCACCTTAAAATAGTTTAGCTCATATCGCCTTAATTAGGCAACGATAAACAATTTTGTTGAAGAACTTATTATTTGTTTTTCGAGTGGAGCACATGGTATTAATTTTGTTGCAATACATCGTTTGCCAGTTAGAATTTTAAGGCCACTCTGGCCCCACCTGGGTCCGCCACAGAAGGCCAATATGTTTTTAAGAATTTAAAAAATGCGCATTTCACGATATGGCCATTCGAAATCAAGAGCAAAAAATTTACCGTTGACCCTTCGGTAAAAAATCAATATACATATCATTTTAAAGAGCACATTTTAAGCTACACAGAAAGGCCAACACAAATTTTGTATCTTCTATTTTTTAATAGTTATAGTCCATTTTGTAGTGATATTTTAGTCAAATTTTAACGGTTTTAGCAATTTTCTTTGTGTCATATTTCCTAAACCGAAATGGTCTGACATTTATATTTAGTCAAGTTCGTGTCGAGAATGATAGTTATTTTGAATTCCATTGAAATCGGAAATGGTGAATCCAAAAGTGACATATTCTGTTTGTTTTTACAAAAGTTTACTCTATACTGGATAAAGATCATTAAGTGATTTAGACCCCTATCAATAGCATTGGCTCTCTATGACTGTCATAAGACTATTTTTATACTGAAAGTCACAACTTTATATAGAAACAACAATAAAATTAAATAAAATTCGACTTGATTCGTCATTTTATGACAAGGTCTTTATTTTTTGTACGTTTTTTTAAGGGAAAACTTCAAATAATTAAACAAAAATTTGTGACTCTTGCAACAACAAAAACATGGGGATTAAAGTCACAACTAGAGTCACAGACCATTTCCTGTCAATAGGCACCATCCCAGTAAAAAACGCTGCTTACCTGCAAGCAGGTTTGTAAGGGAGTAAGCCACAATCGGATATCGCTCGGGAAAACTGGTTCAGATCATTTATAATCCACGACATGAAACTTTCTGCATTACAACCTGCATCCTCGTACGGGATTAACGTAAGCTGCTTACAACCTGCATCATTGTAAGGGGAAACAGTAAGCTCAACCAAATTTTTTGTTTATTTTTATACGAACAACATAATAGTAAGCACTTACTTCAGCGCATTAATTTTATCTTGCTTCTAGAAACACGAAATTTTTTTACTGGAATAAAAGCTTTAAATTATTTATCACATTTACTACAATCACAAATAAATAAAAGAAGAAAACATTTTTCTAATTTTTCGATGAAACTTCTTTCAGAAATTAATTATAAATATTAAGAGCTTAAAGTTGTATATTCAATATTGTTTCGCTGAGGAGAAAATACTAAAATTTATTTCTCTATTAAAAATTAGTTCATCGATTGAAAATAATATTTGAAAATCTGACCGATCGGAGCATTATTTTGCAAATACACGAAGAGAAAAATTTCAATACTTATTTCATTTTAACTCAAAACATAATAATTTCTGATTTTTATTGAAAAACTGTCAAAAACACCGATATATTTTTCAAAAAATAAATTTCACATATTTTTCATCAAGAATTGTACATAAAATTATACTAAATTAAAATCTTAACAAAAAAATATTTAGTCAGAGTTTCCGCTTTGATCGCTACACTAATAGAAAAATATTTATAAACTTTTTTTGATAAAATTACTAAAGAATAATTAGAAATTACGTTACCGGAAAAACTGCTAAAATTAGCAGATTTTTTTTTTTGCCAAATATTAGGAACATAATAGTAAAAGCACAAGTAATAAAAATTTTGTATAAAACGAAAGTAAGAAATAAGTTTTAAATAAGTTCAAAACATTTTTGTTTTAGCATTTTTTAAAAGGGAAAAATATGTAATTTTGGCCCTCCTTTTTAACGCGCCTAGTTAGTCAGATGTTGTGATAAATACCTCTAAGTGTCGTAAACATTTCGGACAAAGTGTATCTGTATATGTTTGAGCATGCTAACTGACTTCTATATAAAGTATTAATTCTGAAAGTGGTATAAGTCAGATATAAAAAAAAGAAAAACATTTCGCACATATTTCACAGTCATATTGATTAACGGAAAAATCCTTAACAATTATACAATGTTTGACCTCTATAAACATTTATATTTGAAATCAAATCTATATACATTTTAGAAATTTAATCATTTTAAATCACTTTTTCAAGCTTTTTTAGATATTACCAGATTATCGCTTATTAAACAACTTAGACACAACTTAAACAAGCTTATCAAAACTTAAAAAAAAAAAAACTTACAATGTAATTAATTTAAGTGAAATATAGTTTAAAAGTTTATAATTTTAAAAGTGCTACAAGTCCATTAAGTACAGGACATTTGAATAATTTTGAAATAAATATAAATATATAAGAGGAATAGATTAAATGTCTGTATTTACAGATTTTAAAAACACTGAAATACAAATAGTAAAATGGACTTATATCACTTTCAAAATAAAGTTTTCATATATTGCAGAATAAAAGATGATGACTGACTTCTGTTAGGCAGTAGTAGTGTGGTGTTGGTTTTCGGTTTTCTGGTTTTTACTTTTTTGCTCTTATTCACTATATTAAACATTTAAACGGCTATAAATTGATTATTTATAAACTTCAGTTTAGTGTTTAAATATTTTTTTTTTCAGATAAAAAAACATTTTGAGTTGTAGTGAAACCTAAAACAAACTTCTTTAAAAAAACAAAACGTAACTTCTTTCGAGACAGACAATAAGTCAGTCATTATCATCACTATATCCTCTAATAATAAGAAGATAAAAAGAGGATCTTTTTTTCTGTACACACACTCCAAAAAAAATATTTAACATTTGACTTAATTACAGCCTAAAAAAGAGTTGCTTTACAAACGTATCAAAGACAAACGTACCAAAGAATACCATGGAGCCATTAGTCGTTAGCAAATAACTTAGTTGGTGTGCCAAAATTTTAGATGGTTTTTGATAAATTCCCAGAAATGAAGCGTAACTTTTGATGGCTTTTTGATGAACATTTTTTAAGAATTTCTTTTAAATTAATAGTTTTTATTAAACTACAAATTTATGCGTAATTATAAAAACGGAGTGTATTTTGATTTGCCTTGAAGATAATTCAGATAATTGGTTAAATGTTCTCAAGATAGACATGTTTTTCATAAACAAAAAAATTTTTTATATGTGACTCATAACATTTTAAAATTCTTATAAACGTAAAGATTTATGGTATTAATTTTTTGTAGATCTGGTTTACCAAGTTCAAATACTATTTAAAAAAATAATATTTTCATTATCATTTATTTTACGAGATCCATGATTCAGAGCTGCCTTGCATTTGAAAAATTATTTAATTAATCGTGGAGTGGAGATAAACCAGGGACCGTAAATAACGATTATTGTTCGTTTTTTTTAAATCAAAAAATCAATCACTTAGAACAGACATAAAAAAAAATTTATTGCACCATTATAATTATTTTTTTGACAATCTTTGCATATCCGTCATGATTTTTAAATTTTTGATTTTTAAAGTTTTCTTCAATGGTAATGATTATTTTTGAGTAATATTAATAAAAATCAGCCATAATCACTATTTTTGAGCAAAAAACATAGAACTCAAAAATAATCATTATTTATGATTTTTATTTTTTTCGCTCAAAATAAAACTCACTTTCAATTTATGACTTCTTTTTGAGGTTTTTTACCAACATAGTTGCATATCCTCACAAAAAAGTCATAAATTGAAAGTGAGTTTTATTTTGAGCGAAAAAAATAAAAATCATAAATAATGATTATTTTTTAGTTGTATTTTTTTCTCAAAAATAATGATTATGGCTGATTTTTATTAATATTACTCAAAAATAATCATTACC
The DNA here is from genome assembly GCA_021234595.1 of Delia radicum. Taxonomy (NCBI): domain Eukaryota; kingdom Metazoa; phylum Arthropoda; class Insecta; order Diptera; family Anthomyiidae; genus Delia; species Delia radicum. Next base: position 86,724,479 of record CM037854.1, read on the forward strand.
ATTGAAGAACCTTAAAACTCATAATATAATCATTATTGTGTAATTTTTATTATAAAACTCATAATGATAACGGTCCCTGAGATAAACATTACCATATAAGTGGTTATATACTTAGTGTAGAAACGGTAATGACATATCATTACTTTTCGGACTACCAGTGATGACACCAGCTACTTTAATGCAAATAATAATGACTTATTAGTAACTAGCTAAGTTTCGCATTATGTAAATATAAAAAATAATGAAATACCTATAAGTATATATTTATTATAAATTATTTTAAATATAAAGTAATGATCTAAAATTATTTTGAAAATATATTTTTAGAATCTATATTTTTCCAACTATACACTAAGAAAAAAGTCTGTAAGGGTTAAGGGAAATTTTGCTGTTAAAACGCAACATTTATCTAACTTGATCGTTGCGGTTGTTTTTTTTTTTGTAAATTTAGCAACACATATCTGCTGAAATGTACTACAATGAAATTAGTATAAATAATTTGCAGTCACTACTAAATTTTAGTATAATTGTTGTAAAATGCAATTTAAGACGTTTTGATAAAATTAGAAAACAATTACTAAATTTTAGTAAATGAAATTAGTAATTCAAATTAGTAAAAGCTACTAATTTTTAGTAAAATCGTTATAAACTGCAAAATCAGCAAACAAAAATTACTAAATTTAAATAACCTTCGTAAACTCAGGGAAAAGCTTTAGTTATGAAAAACTTCATAAATATGACAAAAAACTTCATTGATTT